>CAVNYN010231679.1:1168-18145 GCA_963692815.1 Nyctanthes arbor-tristis
ACTCAATTCTATTGCGGAATTGATCAAAGCCAGTGCGAAAAGCTGGACACTTTCATCTGCAGTTTGAGTTATCATTCCTTCTGTCTCCAAAACTTCGACTACATTCAGTAAAGAGCAGAGGAAATGAAATACGTCAACAGCAGAACGGATTCCATACCCCGAATCCATATTATCCTCAGTGTCTGAATCTGAATTCTCATAATCCTTAACCTCAATCTCAGGTAATCTTGAATATATAATCTGTATAAGCTCATGCATCGTGTACCTTGCGCTTCGCTGAAGCAAATCCCCCCGGCTTGCCGACTGCTGAACGACCTGGAAACAGGTGTTAACAATGGTGCAAACTGCATGATCAGTGAGCAAAACCGATGCCCGATGCCGCAAAATTGCCGTCAAAACCTGTAAAATCCTCATCATCACTGCTTCTTCACAAGTCAGGTTAGTTCTCTCTAGACGACACCCTGTTATCGCTGATACTGATGAATTTATAGCATCTTTTGCCCCGACTGTTCTTTCGTCAAATATGCCCACGCTGAGGATTTTCAGGACGGAGTGAAGGGCCACAGCCGTCGCAATTGCTGGAATGTCATCACTCTGTATCACATCAAGAAATGGAGAGAGATACAATGATGGATCAATCTTTCTCCATTCATGCTGAGGATTGAACAAAAGGGCTCTTAAGGATTTTAAAGATTGTAATACTGAAACATCGAAATTTTCTTCATGTTGGTGATAAAATTGGGAACTCGTCTCAGGGCCACGACGAACTACAGCAAGAACAGCTCCTATTTCTGTGTTTAACATGCAGGATACTCCTAGCTCTCTGCCAATTTGTGTATTATTATCCATTTTTTTCTTTACAGTATATATTTACATCTACACACACAGATATTTGCAGTATTATTATACGAAATTCCAAGGAAAAAAAATAGAAAGGAAAAGGAAAGTGACTATGGGAGTTTGATTAAATTCATTGGTCTGTGGACACTGTATCCTAGTTTTAAGCCTGAATACTTGCTAAAGAAGAGGTTTCAATATTTTATTTTTGGACAATTTGCCTATGCATTTTTTGTGGATAGAATGGAATATTTGAATGTTTCCACACATGAATGTCTCCTTATGGTTTTCGTTTCTGAGACCACAGTTGTAAAAAGGTAAAAACCCACGTGTTAGTTCTTATTTTTTATAAGTCTCCATAATCGAGATTACGTAGTTTTAATAAAAGATCGAGTATGTTGTGGCCTTTCTTATATTTGTCAATTTATTTTTTTAAATAAGAACTTTCTCGAACGAATATCCATCTTTTGGAATTTTTTATTTTTGGAAATAGCATTATTATTACCACATATTCTATTGTGTCCAATAGACATCATCTCTAAATGTTTCCAATAGACACCTGTCACGTATACGGTGGACTACATAACATGGTGTCTATTGAACACTATAGAAGGACTATTATTATTACTCAAACAAAAACAAAAAGGTATGCTTGTATAGTTATATTATATATACGCATCCATAGATAAAATTAAAATATAAAGCTTTGTGGGTATAATCTTTTTATCCTGTCTCTCCTTTAGTGGCGGTCGATTATCGGTCTGAACGACCACATTAGTAGTTGGCGCTATAGAAAATTTAGCTTAACGTTTTTGCTTCATACATTTTCAAAAAATAAATAAACGTCCCAACATACTTCAAAAAAAAAAAAAAAAAAAAGGTGTCCTGCGTATCCGTACCAAGAGTCTGTCGCTTGCCAACGTGGGTGCAAACATAACTTCCATGTATCATGCCAACATTTACTGGATCAGATCAACAGTCAAAATAAATACTTGGAATGAGTAAACTCGCTCATCAATAGTTTTTATTTATATGGTTACAGAGAGTTCTTGATGATCATGACAAAAACACAATGTATTTACAAATGACTTCACTGTTAAGAACCATCCAAGACCAAGATTGGTTTTTTTTTGAAACATTAGACACGCCTCGTAAACCTTTAGGGCGACTTCATATCAGAAGGGGCATTATTATTCCTAGTAGCGAACTACACGTGAAAAGTTTCTTACTGAGTCTGGTTTGCAAGGGATGAAGCTTCTCCATGGTTAGACCATGGCAAATTCCTCCAGAACCATCTATTCTTGCGCTTGTCATGACGAGACATGATTTCAGTCTCTGTTCTTAACATTTCCCACATTATCTGAACATCCTCGTACCCACAAGTTTGGATGTCATCGCGAAGTTTCAGGAGACCGCCACCTGAGAAGCATCAAAAGCAAGCATTGAAGTACAAGTTTCTTTCAATCAAGAATGCAAAAAGGACAGAAAGTAATGAAAAGAAGAATATAGCCATGAAAAATAAAAGACGATTCTATGCTTAGAGCATTCGTTATTCTACGAGACTGTTGAAACTGCTACTTTCACAACGGGACCGTCCCACGGATAGGATCTAATCGATAATCCTTGGATGCTTCAAAAGATATGGATATGCATATTTTCTTTACACCTTGTTTTTCAAGGCTGACTCATCAAGGAATTAGATTCCTTGTGTGATTGGTGCACTCTCCAAGATGATATTGGATGCTTGAATTATTTTCCCCTTATAAATCTTTATGCTAAAGCTTTATTCCAAGTTTCCAGAGAGTAGTCGAAGGTGCATACTATGTTGCATTAGAATTTCGAATTCTTTCCCCACCCAGAAGAGTCGATTTTGAGCTTAACCCGCGACCCAACCCCCCTCCCCCCTCCCAACCAGGAAAGATAAATAAATAAAGAAAGAAAAAAAAAAAAAAAACTTCTTTTTTCTTCTTTTTCTTTCCCCCACCTACCACGAAGAAAATAACAAATAATACTTCAACAAACAAGGAATTGATTATGGTCCATCAAGATTGCACAAAAGTGGGACATTATTTTGGTAGTTAGCAGCTTGGTTTAGAATCAACTAGGGTCTTAAAACACTAGAAAATTCCAATACATCATACTTCAAATCTTCAATGTCCTTAAGTGGGACTCAACTAGTGGATGTAACCATTCATTAGTGGAATCTTCATCTATGTTCACTATATAATAATATGCCCAACAGAAATAGAAAACATTCCAAAGCCATCATTATTAATAACTCAGAAAAATTAGTACTCCAAATTGTGTGTGCATAATAAAAAGCAAATATCCTATTCATAAATTCTCCAACAATCATATTAAAATGCAACTATAGAAGACTACACACACTCACTCAGCGATTTTGCTACCATTAGAATTTTATTGTTGGATACACATAAGCGTGATGTAATCTCATTGCGTGAAATTTTGTTCTAGTCTCGAGCGGCGTGGTAAAAGAAGCGGGGTCTCTTAAGCGGACTAAACATTGTATTCCTCAAAGAATACCAACTGCTGTATTAACGTGCCATTTGAGGCCTCGTGGGGTCCATCTACTGAGGCCCCTTATCATATGAGGCCTCGACTTCATGTCATTCACGCCCTTGGTTGACTGAGTTATTCAAAATTCGAACACTACAGCATAGGGTACCACATCAAATCAAATACCACTATCTAAAATTATACAGATACGAGTAAAAACATGGTGATTTCTCCAATAAAACACAGCTCCCTTAAGGATAGTCGATTGTTGGCCCCTACAGCCAATCAGTCTAATGTAATGTGTGCTTATGTAAACATGGTAGCTTTTCGGCGAGGCATCTATGGAAGTCAAAACAAGAAAAACAATCCCTTTATTCTGCACCAATAGAAAGGATTAGGAATCTCCCCCTTAAAAGCTAGCTAAGTAGATTATCAAGTTGCTTTTTCAAGAAAACAAGAAAGCCCAATGAATTTCTTAATTATGTCTTTTAACACAGTAGAAATTATCAAATTAATAAACTAATAACACTACTGTAATGCAGAAACACAATTAAAAACACAAAATTTATGTAATAAAATAGTCCTTTCTCCAATATTTTACTAATATCAGGCCTTTGGTGGGAAATGAAAACACAACCCTGAAGGGGCTAAAGGGATTTGAATTCCTGAATGTATGATCAGAAGAAAAATGAAAAACTGAACAAGATTAACTTGCCACAAATTAAAGAAAAATTCCCAGTTGATTGAATTTACATAATCTCAACAGATTAACTACAGATTGAATTGAATTTTCTCCCCTACTGTTGGCAAGCTCTGTGCCAAACAAGTTACAAAGAAACAACAAAGGTTTCCACTTTCGTCTAAACTATTTTTCATGTTGAACTGCCTCGCTAAGAGCTTGCACCAAAACATTTTCCCTGACTTAAAGATTCAATCTTTAGTACCAAGTACTTCCTACAAATTGAATCTAGTACCTTTTCATACTAAGAAGAACATAAGTTTTTCAAATAATCAACAGAGAGAGAGAGAGAGAACAGACCATTTTTGCGAGTCTTGAGACGGGCAGTGAAAGCACACCAGACTCTTCTAACAGGGAACACCATTTTCTGCCACCACTCCATCACCTTAATCTTCACCTTCCTCCGCCGATTCCCTCCTCCTAGTCGACTCAATGCCACCCTTAACCCGGCCAGCCCTGTTTCCCCACTCTCTCCCTTTCTCTCTTTCTCACACAGACAAAAGAAAACACAGTAGCTTTTTGAGAGAGTGGACGAGGAGGAGAACAAGAAGAGAATAGAGATTAGTGAGTTGAGAGTGTTTGTGAGAATTCTCTTTGCTTTGCGTTAAAGAGCGTCACTTTAACGGTTGTTATGCCACTTGGTCTCTCTGCCCTCTGCTTTTCTTTCAAATTCTGCCCCGTTTACCGACACGTGACATTTTTTTCTTTTTCTTCTTTTTTTTTTTCATTCATTTATTAGTTTATAATATTATGACACGTTTGTCTTGTTTAGTGTCATTTGTTGACTTTGACAAGTTGAGTTTTTTTTTTTTTTATGTGTCATTTTTTGGGTGGAAAAATGAGTAAACAATCACTAGAAAATTTGTTCCCAAACTCCCAAATAGATTTTCTCTCATATCGTGAAGTTTAATTAAATCTTTCAGGGTATACAAACAATAGAAATCAGCGTTAAATAATATTATCTTTTAATTAACTTTTATATAAGCACTAGTATAACACATAAGTTAATAGGTTATTGGGTTGACGGAAAAAGAATTAAATTGATTTGTTCTAACAATACTTACTAGTTCATATATCTCCATAAAACGATCAAATGTTGAATGATTTAAACACGGGGATAGATAATAATCTACTAAACAATGTTGATTAGTAGTTTCTAAAAGAAAAGTTAATGTCCGTATTAAGAAATTCAGTTCTTTCTCATGTCACTATTACTTGATATATGAACTACTAAGCAAGATGTTTAGTATACCAAACCTCCAAAGATGAAAAGAAAAAAAGTTATATTACAATATTTGATTTGATTATTATATCCTAACGTCAAATTACTTTGAAATATAAGTTTGAGACGCGAACACGACAAACCAACAAGAAATATAAATGTCTATCAATTGAAAAAGATGGCTTGTGATATGTTTTCAATTTTTGATGCATCAAATTTAAACCAAATCATGTCAAATTTTAATATATAGTTTGGCCCCATAGGATTTTAATCTATATGTCGGCATGGTAGTCCACGTGGGTTTGTATCAACAAATGAAAATGAAATACCATCTTACAAATTTTTGAATTCCCTTGGTTCAAAACAACCCACCAATCAAATGAGGACACTTGGAAAAGATGAGATATTTTTGTCCAGTAAATAAGATAATTATCGATATTATTAGTAGATTTTGATTTTCTGAACATCTCTGAACAATGATTTAGAAAGGATCGATGTCAAATAATAGAATCATTGACGTAGAAAGATACGGCGGAATCAACATGCTCGACATTCCAGTCCAAACTCTATCTTTTCGAGTTCTTACTCTATATCCATGGCGAATAGTCGCGTCTGTATATTTAACAGTCTCTTTCATTAAAAACATTAGATAAAAATAAAATAGAAGAGAAACGTTGGACGCGAACCCATTTGATGTTTGATTGCTTTAATTAAATGGTTAGAATTTTTCGTTTTATTCAGGTGTAATTGCATCAATTTTTTATTTTCTAAATAAAAACCGGCCATAAATATAATATTCTTCTATCATCAATCAATAGAATAGAAAAGAAACCTTTTGAGAGAATGACTCTTTAACTACATCGTCTTAGACTCAATTTTCATAGGAGTGCTTTCAATTTAAGTGCCTTTTATTTCTTAGTAACTAAATCATTTAATTAGAGATGTCACAATCATTTTAATACAATTAAGACGTCACAATTAAAATAAATGAATTACTATTACTCAGTTTTATTGCTATATTTACTTATAATTAGGAAAATGTAACATCTAAATGGATTTTAAACTTGGAAACTTCAAGCTCGATCCACCATAATGGTACTCCACAAGCACCGGACTTTGTGCTCTAAATAAATGAGAAATCTGGCAAGTGGATATAGAGGCCCCGTTCATTATTTTGTTGAAAACTCTATACACACTTATGACTTATCTTGTTCTTATCCCTTACTGTATCGAATCTTCAATAGTCTTGAAGTATTAGAATTTTTTTCTTTTTTCTAGACAACACATTTTTTTTATTATGATTCTCTAATTTGAAACCCAAACTCTTGCTCTCTAGCCGATTTAAAATATTTTACATGAGATCTTGTGTAATCAACGCTGAATCTTGAAACTAAAACATGAAGAATCATGCAACTAAGTCGAACCCCAGGTGTACCAATTATAATTGGATTATCGAACAAAATTTAATTTTGTGATTAGAGTGATTGTGATTGAGAGAAAAAAGAATAATTTCATGAATCATTTATAACGTATAGGGCCCGTTATGGTACAAATAAAATGTTGCATAACATGGTTTGAACATGCTCGTATTTAAATTATGATGAAGTTAACTTGTCTAATCATGCTACAAATTTTCAATTGCAGTTGGAGATATTTTTATCAAACCAACCGCAAGTTGTTTTTAATTTTTATCGATCCGTCCACAAGTTGTTTTACTTATGTAAAGTAATAGTCAATATAACTTTTATCTAACCAAACACAAGTTGTTTTTAATTTTTATCGATCCATCCACAAGTTGTTTTACTTATGTAAAGTAATGGTCAGTATACCCCGACATGTATATTGTTACATGTTTATGTATACAAAATTTGACAACAAAGAAAATATATGTTCTTATCAAGTTATGAGAGCGTTCTGTAGAGTGTCTCAATTCTTCTATGACAAACACACACAAAGGTCTTGATATGGTCTCGTCTAGTTCTAGCATATTCTTAGTTCTTAGTGCTCGACAAGTCACTTCTTTTGGTAGCTTTCAACTTACAAAAAGCTTCTACACTTCTAACTTAAGCATATCATGTTGAGTGTTCCTTCATCCACTTACCCGTTTTTCAATCACTTTTACATTATCGTTAATTTGTAATGTAGTATGATGCAACACGAGATGAAATTTTGTCCTAAATAATCGACACTTTCATAAATAAAAATAATATTAAAGATAACCAAATATACATAAATTTTATAATCAAATATACAATACAATAGTCTAAAAACTTAAAAGTGAGTTAAAATTATTTTTAGTATATGTATCTTTATACATTTTTGGATATATAGCTTTTCTTAGAAGTTACTCTGAAAATGGTACTCATAATAATAATAATAATATAATAATAATAAATAAATAAAAAGAAGTTACTTCCCAAATGAATAATGCACACCAAAAATAAATAAATGGTTTGCAAAATAATAATAATAAATAAATAAATAAATGAATCCGGGTGGGGGCGGCTTGGAGGATGTTCAAAAAGTTCACCTTCTACTCGATTTTTTGAGGCGCAAACTCTACTTTGATCCTCCAACAGATTTTAAAGGAATAATAATAGCAGAAAAAAGCATCACCATCTACCTAGAGATGTGAAAAAACTCTAGTTGCTAATCAAGAACCCACATGTAGATTTACGGGTCACAATTTTTCATTTAATTTGAGTCTCAAAATACACATGTGGGTTTTTAATTAGCGAGGAGTACTAATTAGAAATGTACCACATATCATTCAACTTGTGTGCAAGATGAAGTAAAAGTTTCAACTCAACCAGATTTCATTCTGAATTTACTTGCTGTGGAGTTATTCTTTACATACTTTCACATTGAAAGTGTGATTGGATGAACAATTGACATGTATGCTTAGGAAAACATGCAAGCTTTGAAGGGTAAAAACTAGTTCTCAAAAAGATAGAGAAGCTATTTTTTGCACTCCATTGCCAATTCAGAAAGCCAACTAGTGAGCGTGAGAAAGAAAGGCTGCCTTAGAAAAACCTCGTTCAAACATCAGGACATCGAGCACAAGCAACTTACCAAAATGGATGATACTAAATGGCATTGCAACTCTCATGTTGCTAGTCATCAATGTTCTTCATATACTCCTTTGAAAGCTTTGTCTCATTTATTAGCTGTTGTTCTTTGACGAGAGAGTATCCTGACTCGAGCAGAGCTTCCACAGTTTGCTGTTCAAGCAAAATGCAAGAAGGAGATTAATCGCCAGGAAAAGTGAATAAAGAAACTACAAAATAAAGCAGGAGAACCATCCAAGAAGTGTTCTTATTCCTTATAATAACACAAGAATTAGTATTGGACATATATCAAACTGGAACCAAAACACAACTTCAACTAAAATCAATATCAAACTTTCTTTTCTTTTCTGGTTAATGAAGCAACTTGCTATAATCTCTCTTCTTTGATACAAAACAAACTAAAAAACTGAAAAAACCAGAGTCTGCGGCCAATTTCAAAGCATCCCGTAACCTTTCACATGTACAGAAATCTTTAATCCGTCTCTTTATTTTAGTTTGCTTTTATATGAGACATCAGAAATCAGATCAGTGGAATTTCTACCTCAGATATACATCCCCAGTCCATTCGTGAGTCAAAATTTATTCCAGAAATAAAGATGATATAGACTTCAATTTTTCACACAGACTAGATATCCATAAGCAAAAGCAAATTGAGAGCAGATTACACATAATATTTGGTTTGCTTTGGTTACCTTAGGAGCAACAAAATCCGGAAGTTTTCCGTCCTTTTTTCGTTTGAGAAATCTTTTACCAAGGTTTTCAGAACCTCCAATATCATCAACCCACTGAATCAAACACGAAACTTAATGAACATCTTTCTAGAAGAAGACAGCAAATGCTCTAATAAGAAACCAATTTATGTAAGAGATGTGGAGACCTAGACAATCATAGAGAAAATGAGATTTTCCTAGGCTGTATATATGAGTTTGTCTCTCTGTGTGTGTGTGTGTATACAACAAAAGTCCATTTGGCAACCATTTATAAATGGGCAATTGGTCAACCTTATGGACACCTCGCCCATTGCCAAACGGAAAAGTCATAAATATAAATTTAGAATATTATTCTATTGGCAAGCAAAAAGTACAACTGACGTAGCACGCTAGAATGGTGTTGTTTTTAAATCAGAAAGATTACCCCCAGAAAGTAACTTACAATTAGCTGACAAGTTCATTGTATTGTTTCCTTTTTCATGCAGAAAAGATTTAGTGTAAGTGTTACAACATTTACTTGATTCACCTCACCTGTTGCATGTTATCACATGAATCTTGTAAACATATTCTTGTATACCATATATTCAGGTTTATCTACTTCCGATCTTGAGGATTTTGCTGCACTTGACAGCCTCATAAAGTGGACAAAGTATTATTCAACAAATATTTTACATTTCTTCCGCAGCAGTTTATACTACTTCGAATCTATTTTCTTGGCCACCAGCTTTAACTTTCACTACCATCTGGTCTGGTTTCAGGGAAATTCAATACTTCCCCAACCCCGTCCCTCCCTGTTTGGGTTGGGGGGGGGATTAAAAAAGAAAAATCCGAATGTAATATTCATTTACATTCACTCTTTAACCGCTTAATGAGAACAGGTACAAAGCACTGATAATTGTAGGCAAAAAGGTGTGAAAACTGAAAAGTAACTTAGAGCCATGAAAACATGCAGTTATTAAATAAGTTGACAGATACGGAGATACCTTTAGGATAAAACGGTCATATGTCCTGGACCTTAGAGCACCGTAAAAATCCAAGGCTGCCAATAGGATAAAAAATAGGAAATGGTAAAAGGCAAAAAGGAATTTTGTTCCATACACGCTTTCCATTTACTTCAAATTACGATCACTAGCTATGCATGTTACAGGCCCAAAAATATGGATGCAATTAGTGGAGCAAATGCATCGTGTTCTCCAATTTCTAACACTTATTAGCATGCAAATAAAACAAGCTGTATATATCAAATAGAAAAAATATAACGAGCTTTTTCCATTAACACGGTAGATATGCAGGTACCTTGATTAGGAAATTCCTTCACTACAGAGGTAACCTCATCCTTTGTTATGCCATCTTTCTCATACATCCGATTAACAATATTAACAATGTCTTCTTGGGTGGGCTGCCTGTGCCAAAGAATATATTTTTCCAAAAGAAACAAATACAGCAATGACTTAAATTGTAAAATCTGGTTATACGGTGATGTAAATTCATACCGAGAGATTTCCTGTACTGGGACGAACCTAGGGATAGAGAAGTATAATATTCTTTTTATGAAAGGTTTGCTAGATTTACAAAGTATTAAGATGTATTCAAGTCCTTGAAGAACTAATAACAAGTGTTATACTAGTCTTACTCAAGATGGAAAAGAAAAGCAAGACAGGGTTTAGTTACACTGAAAAAAGTACTCTGGTAATTCCAAGGATTAAGAAAGATCATTATGGTTGGAAATAACTGAATTTTGTGCTTTAAAGGTAACATAAAAAGGGAGAAGAACTAATATTTTTTAAAAGAAAATGGTTAAAGTTGGAAATTACTGAATTACGTACTTGCAATATAACTTAGAAATCCTTTTAAAATGAACCTTTCATTTGAAAATAAAGAAGAAAAAGTAACTTATTCAAACATGTCTGGAAGAAGCAAAAAGTCGCTGCTTTTTTTCCCTTATCTTTTCCAGACAATGAAATGGTAACTATGCTGTTGCTTTCACAATTCCAAACTTCAATTTCAGATAACCTAGAGGAAAAATTCAAAACTTCAGAATCAGAAGTTTACCAGTAGAACTTTTCCATCCTTCCATCACGAATCAATGGAGCATATAGAGTTGAAAAATCATTTCCAGTAAAGATAATCGGTATCCTGTGTGTTATGTCGTTTTCTCTCCACCCTTGTCCAATACTTACTCTTGTAGGATTATCTGCTATATTCATAAGAGTCCCGACCACAATTTGGTTGTTGACTGTCACTTGGGTGTCACCTTGGTAAAAGAAAAAATGAACGCATATTAGGACCCCGTCTTGATTTATTTATTATTCAAATAATGATTTAGAGCTACTCAAGCACGAGAGCTTAAAATAATGGAGAACCACAATTATGCACAAATAATTCTGCCCAAAAAGGATTTAAAATTTTAATTCATTTAGCTCACCAAATCTACCAAGTCCTGCATCAATATCATTGATCATCAAGCAGCTCATTTTTCCCTGTAGAAGCATAACAAAATTGAATAAAATTAATCCATTACTTACAAAAAAGTAAGATGTGCATCACTTGTTACGTAAATCAGGATTGCGAATCTTGGATGATAGTGGCTTGCTAATGATGAAATATTATGGATGACTGGGAATCTCCAATACTAAGCTGTAATGTATTATAATTTTTCCCAATCATGTGGCGTAATTCAATGAGCTCTACCAAGATATCAATTCCAGAATTTCAGAACACTGCCAGTTCCACGCCTATGTCTGGATAACTAGCCTAGAAAATATGAAAATCACTTTCTTGCATGAAGTATAGCGTACTCTGTAATTAATGATTTTTTAGTTGCACAACTTGACCCCCTCACATGATACTTGCGTATCTTTCTTTCCCACAACCAATGTGGAGCAACAACATAACAGAATAAGTTTGGTAACTGTTTCAACATTCCCTTTAAGAAGAAAAATGCCTTGATATACTGGAATTAGCTTAAGCACGATCTTTGATAACAATCAATTCGTGGTTTGCCTTCTTGTAGAATCTTCAAATTTTGGATTAGTGGTTTTCAAAAATAATTCATTTGGTAGATCGGAAAATGACTTCTCAGTCAAAAACATAATGTATAATAATGTAGTGTAAACCCCAAAATCTTAGAGATAGGTATGCTCAGAAGTGAAAGTGGTAAAGCATCTAACTTGGTTCTGGACCACTTGAGAAGCAGTTCTGTACCGTTCACGTATCAATTTTCCTGGTTCTCCTATAGAAAACATAGAGGACTGAAATAAGTATCAGGAAGTTAAAGAAACAAACTACCAATTACATTTTGAACCATTCGTCAGAAAAACATGTTGACAAACTAAATTAATATCATAAGTAAAAAAAAAAAAAAAAAGGCCATCTTACCTGCTCTTTCTGATTCCAATTCCCCAGCAGACATGATAACAGGTTCAACTCCCATTGCCCGGAAAATAAGTTCAGTTTGAAATGTTTTTCCTTGCCCTTTTCCACCCCAAATTCCTGTGATAGAACATGTCAATGATAAAATTCTATTCTCCAGAAGAATCGTACTCAACTCAAATTACATACATACATCCATCCATCCATCCATACATATAGATTGCAATATTGTTACTCTACACTGACATTCAGGATTTTGTTGGTAAAAAGGATTCAATAGATAATGGCTTTCAACTGGGAATTCTCTAAATTCAGAAGTGTTAAAAGATACACAGGTTTCCAGAAAATTGTATATGAAGAATGGGAATGAGGCAACCTCATTATTCCTGCAACACAAGGACATTTATCGGCTTGGGATTTTTATTTTTTGCTTTTCTTCCCCTTACAAGTCTTGTGACTTCATAGTCATATTCAATTTCACATTGATGTACTGTACCTAGAATAAGAGGAACCTTGACGTTTAGAAGATGAGTCATGTAGTTCTTCACAATGTGGCATACTGCATGAAAACAAAACATGTCAAAGAACTCTGTGCAGCAAAATGTAAATTAATGAAAAATATAATGCTATAGTAATTGGTCAAATCACATAAAATTAACTGCATGTTAAACAATTCTAGAAAGAAATTCAGTTTAAGCATAAAAAGTTAAGATGTAACAGAGTAATATCAGAGATTGGATATCCCAATCTTCAAGCAATGCCAATTTATGCTTGTCATAATGTGTTTAAAATGTTTCTGCTTGGAAGACATCATTATTTATGAACCCAGCAGAACAAATCAAAACCCACATAATTTTCGCTTGAGCACCAAAATTCAGTATCTTCCACAGCAAATAAGAAACGAAAGCCTCTATACCATGAGCTTAGATTGAATGTGGCCTTACCGACTTTATCCTGTGAAAACAATGAAAATAAAGACAATCAGACAAAATTGCAATGATGACTCCAAATTCAAGAAAGAAAATCAACCATTACAAGAAGAATGTACCAGGAAAACTGGAGCTATGTAGTAATCACCTTGGAGGTACTCAAATGATCTCGTCACCTTCTGCCGGTAATCAAAAACAATATCCGCTGACATAAACATTTAGAAGGGAAAAATCAAATCAAATCCATCAATATGTCTGCGTCTGCCAGAAAGCTGTAGATTAAACTCCAATCAAATTCCCGCCAACATTATAGAATGCAATATGTAGTAATTAAAATTAGTTTGACCATGATATCCATTTCTGGTGCCACAACTATGCTATCCACTTCTGATGCCACAATTTCATGTCATGAGTGGCTTGAACCAACAACTCAATTTCACAAATTCGTGGAAACCCAATAATGATTAGGTCAACCATTTTACACGACACCAATTGCCAAGCCCCAATTACCCAATTCTAAGCCACCCGTTATAGAATATACGAACAAACTGCTAAAGAGGAAATGAGTCATTACAGTCTCTGCCGAGGAAATTGCCAGCGAAGAGATCATCGATGACGCCAGCCCTAGCCCCCACGGCAATATTCATGTTATCCGCTTCCGCACCCAGCCTGTACAAATAATCCTTGCCCTCGGAATCCTTCGCCTCCCATGAGGACTGTTGCGATAATTTTTTCTTCTCTGTGTTTGAATTTGTGTCTTTAGTTTCTTCACTCTTTGAGCAGCAAATTGGAATCAAATTATAGGGTTTTGGAGGCGGGAACTGGGAATTGAAGAGCTGGGATTTGCAGAGCCAGGGAGATAAGTGTAAGCAGAGCGCCATTATTTGGGCAAATTTTGGGCCATTCATTTTCATTACTTGAATTCATAATGTAGTTTTGTCAGTTAATTTCCTCGGGAATATTTGGCGCCACTTGTATTATTCTTTCTTCTTTTTTTTTTTCTTTTTTTCTTTCTCATGTAATTATATTTTAATCAAATTCGGATAAAAGATTGGAGTACTTATGCTCGTCCAAAGGCTATTACTACCACATCATCACATCAATCCTAAGTCCCTGTGGTACCACTGGACACAATTATAAAAAACATCGACTTCAATAATCGGGTGAGACAACACCCAACATCATAGTACACCACATTATTCTTAGCTCAATTTTGCAGCTAAATTTCAAACTTGAAGAGGATAAAAAAAAAAAATAAAATAATAATAATAATAATAATAATAATAAAAACACACACAAACACACAAAAGCTTTAGAATATATCACTGAGTAGTACAATTGCCTCCATCTCGATTCTTGAATCGATTGTCATTGCGTTTGGCAATCGCCATGATTTGAAGTCCAAGTTTCTCCACAGGCGTAGCAAAACTCGAATCTACATCTGTTGCATCAGCAACCAAAATGTAGCAAGCAATCAATAAGTCTCAGTTCATAGCAAATAGTTCGACCAAATGAAAAGATAGCTCATATGATACTCATTGATCAAAAGGTAATGTGATAGACTAACCTGCAACTCATATGCAAGCAGCCCTCGGTTTTTTCAACGTAGAATTTACACTGAGGGCATCTCCGCCAGTTTTTCGCCTTAGCTAGTTCATACACCATCAAATCTTCCCTCCCTCTCTCGTGCTCTTCCGATCTTGGAACTCTTCACATTCGACCCCGGGATGCCAAGGCACCTTGCACTCTGCACAGAATAGTCTCCGGCAGAATGGACACTCCGACTCCCTTATGATCTCCCCGCTATCCTTAACTATCAAGGCGGAGCAATCCCTATACGGGCAATAGAATTTCTCTGAAAGAGGAATCAGAGACTCGCAAAGCACGTCAGCCCACTTTGTGGCAGTATCTTTCGGGAGGATATCGATACAAGAATTGATGTCAAGGGTGGATCGACAATCCAATCCCGGGCACTTGACGACCCCGGTTTCTTGGATTGTGACCATCACATGTTTGGAGATACAACCTGTGCAAAACGGATGGTTGCAGTTTGGAATTGTGAACATCTCATTGCTTGCTCTGTCTTCAACGCATAATTCACAGATTTTGGTGGACGATTCTCCACCATCCGAAGCCGGATCATTCCCCTGCTTCTGAGAAGAGAGTAATGAGGCCATGATGGATTCTTGAAACTGCAACTCTTTGGCGTGGAAGGAATCCGATACCAGAGAGGCCTCGAGATCATCTTCCCAGTCGTCCCCAGTTTCGTTGAATAACAAAGAGAAGTAGAGATCATCACATGAAAGATCAGATGATTCTTCTGCTTCATTGAATAAGGAAGATAAGCAAAAATCATCAGACAATGAATCGTTGGATTGTTTTGCCATTTTGTTGCACAGTTCTTACAACTGGGAATTACTGGGATTCTTTAATTTTGGCCTGGTTTTCTGAAATTTTTATATATGGAAATTTGATGACTTTATGTGGAAAATTGATCAATACTAAATGCAAACTGTACTGATTTCTTTACTTGGAAGGATTCTCTATTTATTGGAACTTTAGAAGCCATGAAGCTCTTTGACTTCTTCTGTTACTTTAATAAAGAAAGAAATTGAAAGTGAGCAAAACTAGACACGCTTAGTTTGATTCTCATTATTCTCCGTTTATAATTTTATCTACCATTGATTTAATATTTGATTTGATAACTACTAATTACAACTACATATTTCGAACATTTTCACATTTTTAATACACATTCTACCTCTCTCGTTATTATAATTTCCGCAAAATTGGACGAATAATGAGAATCAAACAAGCTCAACTTCAAAAATTGGTGTACTCTCTTATACTTAAATCAAGTTGAAGTGGGGTAGAAAAGTTAACAGACATTGACTAAAAGTCGTTACTATAAGGTAAAAATGGATATTATATTTGGTCGACCACATTACTATTAGGTAATAATAATATTGAATAACGTATGATTAACTATTTATCAACCATAGTATTTTGTTATCTTATGGTGGACTAAGATTTAGTTATCCTAAGTTCCCATCGTACCACACTAGACACAATTACAAAAACATCAACTTCAATAATCGAGACATCAAAGTACACCACATTCCTAGCTCAATTTTGCAGCTTAAAAAAAAAAAAGAAAAGACACCCGGAAAGCTGCAGAATATATCAAGTAGTTTTAATCACTGAGTAATAAAATTGCCCCCCATCTCGATTCTTGAATCGATTTGTCATTGTGTTTGGCAACCACCATGATTCGAAGTCCAAGTTTCTCCACACGCGTAGCAAAACTCGAATCTGCATCTGTTGCATCAGCAATCAAAATGTGGCAAGTAATCAGTAAGTCTCAGTTCATAGCAAATGGTTCGACCAAACAAAAAGATAGTTCATATGATAATCACTGATCAAAAGGTAATGTGATAGACTAACCTGCAACTCATATGCAAGCAGCCCTCGGTTTTTTCAACGTAGAATTTACACTGAGGGCATCTCTGCCAGTTTTTCGCCTTAGCTAGTTCATAAACCATCAAATCTTCCCTCCCTCTCTCGTTTTCGTTCAGTCTTTGGA
>CAVNYN010231681.1:0-41217 GCA_963692815.1 Nyctanthes arbor-tristis
CTTCATGGCATGCCATGAAGGAGGGGGTAGACTTTAATCTACCCACATGGGGGTAGGTTATCAAAACTAAAGGATGAACTGTGCCCATAAGTAAAAGATGGATTACAGATTTTACAAAAAAGGACAGAAGAAGCATGTAAAAGAAGGATTACAGATTTTACTATAAGAGAAGAAGCATACTTCATGATCCTCTGCAACTGGAGGCTGAACTTTTTCCTTCATTCCAATGTTCTGAGTGTGTTTCACAATTGAATTAGTAAAAGCCTGCATGCACAAGCGCACACCAAGAAAACAAAAAAGCCAAAATGAATCTAATGTATAAACCGATTTCAGTAAGATAGGCAATAAATTTCAAACGTACCTTGTTACCATAACTGCCTGGTATTGCAGGGGGATGAGAAACCTGTAACAGGCATAAATTGGTACATCAAAAAGCCCCCAGGTAGTTTTGTACTTCTGTTCAAAGCAAAAGATTAACCATTTTCCAATCACATATTTCGTGGCACTGACAACTACTGCCAACTTCTACGCCACTCATTTCCATTCATCTCTGTTATTTCACCGGTCTAATAGGTCTTAACATGATCCGCATAATGACTATAATTTCTTATATTTAAACTAGATATAGCAATGATCTGGAAGAAGTGGCGAGTACGGATTAGTGTGGCCACCCTCAAATTTATTGAATAAGCTAATCTAAGATCATCTCCTCCAGTAATTCGAGTCACTTTAGTTATCATGAGTTATACCTTAATGCGGTGTTATTTATATTAATATCATTAGAGATTAGAGATACTCTAAGCTCCGAAGTGTTCCTTCTGGGAGACGACAAAAGGAAAAAATAGGAAAAATATAGGGTAAAACTCAAGTGGTTGTGTCAGGAAGGCTAAGAGGTCCAAATAATAGTGACACACCAAAGATGAAAGATGTAATATGCCCATAAGTAAAAGATGATTACAAATTTTACCAAAAATAACAGAATAAGCACGCATAAGGATTACAGATTTTTCAAGAAAAGAAGAGAAGAAACATACTCCATGATCATCCACATTTGGAGGCTGAACTTTCTCCTTAACCTCAGGAAGGTCAAAGGTCACTTTTCTGGAAGTCAAGTCACCTGGTACCGGACCTTTGCCATGTGAAGAACCATCTGAACCGGTTCAATCAAGAGGAACCAGACTACAAGTCAGTATAGTAATTGATATGCCTAAAGACATATAATAACAACCATATTCCTTTTTGATGTCCTATCACTGCAAATGAGTTTGAAAGGTTTGAAGTCGATAGACATCGACAGTCAATCTTGAGTACAAGCATCCTTCAAAAAAGTACACACCAACCAGTGTCCAATCAGGCAAACCATAATAAAAGACAGAAACTACATGTAGATATAAAACAGGCACCTTCTATTAAGTGCAAGCAACTTAGCATCATAACTTTCATCTGATAATTTGCTCCCAGTCTAAGAAAATTAACTGTCAACTTGATGCGGATGCGGCTCCAGTACTAATAAATATCACAAATAGCTCAAATCTTTTTCAAACAAATCATGGATCCAGGAGCTTTTGAAGCTCTCAAATATTTATATTCTCAGAAGTGTTGGGGCCAAAATTTTTGTATTTCTGCCAAAATATTCTTAAGGAACTAGAATCTTGTCACTTTAGGACATGCTAATGTTATTAGATGACATCAAGGAAGACAAGCTTTAAAGGTACTAGCAAGCTCAAAAGCCAAACACAACAAAAGCTGCAACTTTCAGGTACATATATTGCTAGATGCTAGCAAGACAAGGTGCATTGACCAGCAGCCATGACTAAGTAAATAAAATTTCAGTTTTACTATACTAAATTACAGAGTTAAGAACTGTAAACTCTTCAATTTAATACATTATCTTCCTGTTCTAAGTCTAACCACCTATCGTGAGAATTCTATGTTATTTAATAGACAATGAGATTGATAAATCCATACAGCACTTGATAATGCTTATATGAGGCCATTCAAAGCTGCTAAGTATTAACACTTTCTTTATGCTTGAGATTTTGACTGGAAGCCACAAGGTAGCAAAGTGCCAAATAACATAATCATAAAAATTAGAACCTTGAAGATGCTGTACCTTAGTAAATGTACTGCTTGCACATATAAGGATTACATCCGTTTCACAGAGAAACTCAAATTATGCATTGGGTTACTTCCTCCATCTCAACATAACAGAAAGTAACACACTGCATATGCAATTTTATTATTATTATTTATTTATTTATTTTTATATAATTATGCAAAATGAGCCAGTTACTTGCATTCATCCTGATATTTGGTAAAAGATGACTTACATAATAACAAATGCGTGAATGGCATTTACCTTTTAATACTGATTTCAACTTTGCTGCCTCAACCTGCATCATGCACTTCAGCATAAAGCCAATTAGATAGAATTAATTGACTTTGCAGTCCAAGATAAGTTAATTTATATTGACACCAGGTTTGATTTTTATTTTCTCAAAATCAATTTTCACTCAAACTCATTTTCTACCACACATTCACTTATTAAAATAAATAATCTTGCACGTAGATTCGTAACTTTTCCTTACTTTTCAACCACACATTCTCCCAAAAAATTCACTTTTCACAAAATCAATTCCTAAAAAATAAAAATCATACGGGCCCTAAACAGAAGCATTTAGAATAACTCAAGTGAAACCCTGTATCATTCAAAGAAGTTCATGCAGGGATGAACTCAGGTGATAGGCAAAGTCAGTCAAGTGTACCTCTGAACTTCTGACTTCATTCTCAGTAAAACTTGGACTGCAACCACGATTGTTTTCCATCTGCTCGTCTTCGCTAGATTCATTGGCCTTTTCAGCTTCTTCTTCCTCTAGTTCAAGTTCATCAATCCGTGACAAGATGCGTGAATATTCTTCATCTTCAACTGCAGCTTTAGAGTTTTCTGCCTCAAGAAAATTGTGGGAATCGGATTTTGGATTCTCTGCAATTTTTCAGACATGGTCAGTACTAAGTTTTTTGCTCTTACAAAGAAATTGCAACTTGGAAATATTTGACACTACTTCACAAATGAAAAGCAAATGAAGGGAAAAATGTTTCGTATTATTAATTGGAAAAAACTGTATGAGATAAAGATAATATATCATACCAAGCATTTCATTCCTCTCCTCTCTACAGTAAGGCAAATATGACATCAAATGTTCCGACCCACTTTCCTTACGGTTTAACATGTCTTCAATCATAACCGATGTCTCCATCATATCTTAAATGAGATCCAAATAGAATTGTCCATTCTCCTACATGAGTCCTCTCTACTGTAATTGTTTATACTTCTACTAATGTCAATGTAAGCAGCACAAGTTCAAACATCATTCTATATCACAAAATAAAGATTGGCATTTGGAAAAACAAACGACACATGTTTCACAACCTGTGTTACATATCCATGTCATGAATACCACAATGTCAATTTAGGGAGAAATGGCAATACAAGAGTATTAAATCTCAAGTGATGAGAAATATGAGATCGGAAGAGCACAGTTGTTTACAATGAGTGTAAGGGACAGGGATCCTCTTGCTTTTATGAAGACAATATCAAGCATAATGGAAGGCCAAAAATGGCCATGATAAAATACCCAGAAAGCTTGTTGGTCACATGGCAATCAGGACTTCTTCCATTATCACCATAACAAAATGCCAGAATGAAAACTTCTTTTAAACAAGAGTTCTTATCAAATAAATAACTAGTTTCCATTCTTCAGAAGATACATGAGTGACTCCTCTATTTTTTTCATATACAAATATATGCAAATAAAGTATGGCTTTCTTATCTGTTATAAGAAATATATGATTAAGGACCACCGTCATATTTATAAAAAATTAAGCAAAAATGAATTATTATGTTCAAGAAGTGTAATAATTCATTGGCTGGACACATGAAGGACATCGACACCTACTTGTCAATGTTACCACTTCCGAAGGACTTTCCTCAACATAATCTTCCCTTATCTCTACAAGTCCATCCTGTCAAAAATTACTTTGGATATGAAAATCAAATAATTACAAGTGAAACAAACAGCAAATATAATTGGAAAATAGAAAGAGAATAGGAAGACAGCAAACAAGAAAGTACTGAAGTATTTTCTTGCATTACTTCTAATATGACTATTTCCCAGAAAATTGTTACTTCTCAACTTAAAAACTTACTGTACCTGAACTACGTACAGGCAAAACTGTGCACCATCTTCATAGAGAGAAAAACCAAGTGAAAGAAGGTTTCTATTATTGAATTCATCCAAAGCATCAATTCTTGGAATATCAAGAGGAACATAACCGCAATTTGATTTTCTACTTCCATCTCAAAAAGTCAAATAGAAATTGGTCAAATTATTTTTATTGACATATTTCTTGGGACCTATGATTACTACACCATATGATTACTACACCATTCTCCATAACTCATTTTCTCTCTGCTTTTCATTTTTTTGAAATAGATTGAAGACTAACATGGGCTGATTATATGAATCTTCCTCAACATGTCATGTTGACTGTAATATATACTTACATTCAAAAACGAGTTAGAAACCACGTGGAAAGTTCCTTTTCCCACTCACATTCAAAAACGAGTTAGAAACCGCATCAAAGGTTCCTTTTTCCCTCTCTTAAATCATACACGGGTTAAAAAAATTCATGGTGGGGCAGGCTTCTAAAGAAAATTTAGCAAGATGAATTCCTCAGCTGAATTTATGAAAAAATCCAATTAGATACATTCAAATTACATCTTAGTGTAATTGCTTTATGCAATCAGTAGAATACATGCTGAATCACTTACATCAGGTAAGAAGTTCAAATGAAACCATATCATGTACTTCCAAACAGGTCTACATCAGAGTGAAAATATAAATCAGCTGAATATGTATTCGCTCATCTTCATGGTCCATCCATAATACTGTTCAACAGTCAACCGTATACAAACATGACTTAGGCCGAAACTTACACAGGTAAAATTTTCACAGGGAAAGGTACAGTTTTCAAATGGAAATCTGATAGAAGAAACCATGATTATCTTTCAAGTTTCAACACATCTAAGACTTAATCTTTCACCTAGAATTCACATTCTCGGTGAAGATGCAGATCATAGGGCCACCATGTATCCAAAAGCAAATTGTCTGAACAAGTTCTTGAATACTTTTTAGATGAATGGACACAGACAGTACGTATTGGCATGATTTTGTGAATAAAGCTCCTGCGACTGGAGCTTTTGATAGTAGAGCTTTTTAAAAAGAGCTATTAACTGCTTGGTTTATTAATCCAAACGCAACATCAACATTAGATTTAGCGTACAGCCTAAAACACTAGTGGATACCTGGATGTCCTAAAAATGGTCAAATTTCAAAGTTGTCAATGCAGCTACCTTCCTACAGCTATATATGGATACTTCAAATAGTGCATATTTCATTGGCATCTTTTTCTTTAAACATAAACGGACCAAATTACCTTTCATCCACATACTTCAGGGGAAACACAAGTACGACCCATACTAATGGGCCCTACAAGAACTCAACTGATGGTAGAAAGCGAACTTCGTATATATACTAAAAATAAAACAAAAAACCGCACAAATATACAAGCTTACTGCTGCCTCGGATGCTGTAGCATCAAAAAATGAAGCCTCAGCCTTTAAGTCCTGCATCACAGCCTTTAGAGATTCAATCTTGTCCTCCACAACCTTGCTTCTCCTTTTCAAAATGTCAATCGTTTGCTTGGATGTTCTTTCAACATAAAGGTCCTCTCCTAAAAGGACCTACAACCATGGAAAAGAAGTGGAAATTTAAATAGAATGATTCGGACTATCCCAAATCTGAAATACAATTAAGTCATTTTGGTATCTAAAAAGAAACTGAAAACTATTTCCCCCATCTAATTCAACTGTGAGCAATTTCCATCAATTTATCTAACATTCCAATTCCTAACCACAGTGAGCAAGCTACATGGTTAAGGTCAAACTTGGTGTATTGACATGATAAGTGAATGACCACTTAACTGGATGATCCAAATGGTCACATAATGCATTCACAGTTGAGAACATAATGGAAATACTGTTCTTCCACAAATGTCAAACATCATATTGTAGAAAGGAAATAGAAGAGAAACACAAGTGCTTTATTTTTCCCCAAAATAAATTTAAATTGAGATTAACTGCAGAATGCCAAAAGTATCATGCAGCTATCTGTGTGTATTATTTAACTGCTACTTCTCCCAAGCAGAACATAGTAAAACATGTAAAACATCACTATAGGTGTTTAGACAAAGGCAAAACTTCGTACAAGCTTAAAACACAAAATAGACAAGTTCACTACTGAGCTACAGTTACAGGGATTACCATGAACTCATTGGTATGAATCAATCGACCAGGAAAAAATGCAGCCTTTCCAAATGGAACCTAATTACCAAAGGAAAAATGGGAGAAAACAAACAGAACATAATAAAATATACATGTAAAATTTATAATTCCCTTTTATCCAAGGGTGAGTGGGTATAAAAGTTTTGAACGTTACCATGATCTCGTGGTGGAGTTCTTCAGGAAGTTTCTGTACAACGTTTATGAGGTCAGTGTTCTCATTCATGAAGCCCTTTTGTCGATCAAGTTCCTTTTGATACTCAGCTATAGCTTCCTGTACACGCTTAGACGCTTTATAGGCTTCCTCCGGTGAAAACAAGGAGGATATTGGCATAACCTTGCCCTTCTTCATTGCCTCGTTCTCAGTCATTGCTATCTCGGATGACAATCCTTAATGTGGCTGAAGTAGAGAGAGAACAATAAATCAATTAACCCAATAAAAAAAAAAAATTTCGCTGGTGAAACCAAAATTCTCCCCAACTATCATCACAAAAATCACCAAAAACTAATATCCTGTTGTTCAGAACTTTGGCCCCTTACTTTGGTCTTCCCTTCCTTGCTTTTTCAATTTCTGCCAATAGCTTTATTGGCTAATAAAATGATAGTAATAAACAGGTACTGCAACACCAAATATGATCAAAGTTCTACTAATACATCTCGACCTTTCAAAATTCTACCAAAATACAAAACGAGGAAGAGAGAGCGGAGAGGGGGCGAAAAAAAGAACACCGCCAGGCTCAAAGAAACAATGCTGATTAAAATATAGAGAATTGCAACCAGAAACTTGCACTTAAGGTCCCTCACCCTTTTCAGAAGATAAAAGTGGATACCTAGACTTTCACTTTTTAAAGGAAAGTCGTTAGGTTTGGTTAACTTGGCGGCTGGCAGAAAAATTTCCAATACTCCAAGCGTATCCAAGACTTAATTTCTAACCCAGTAACCCTAAATCCTAATTCCCAAATCCCAATTGGCATTTGGAAATTGCTAATGTTCTTCAATCTTCATATTCACTTCTTTTCTGCTTTTTTGTTAATTGCTACTTTTTTTCATTCATTTTTCAGAATCTCAGATAATAATAATTTTATAGGAATAGGATAATAGGAACTATGAGTTAGCAAAACCCAATTCAAGAATTGAGCATAACAGAATTCTCAATGGACAAAGTAGAACCCATTAAAGCTCTTGCCCCTCTCTTCAAATTCACTGAATTTTACTTGTGGTAAAACCTCAAAATGTTCTCTCTCTTTTAAATTAATTTTTGAAGATACAGAAGCCTACTAAGTTCAACTTGTGATTGATGTTTAGAATTAGATGCTATATTTGTCTGTTTAACATGATGAACTTAACATGATGAACTTCTAAGTACTTTTAATTCCCACCCAAAAAAATAAATAAATAAAGCAGCACAAGAATTTTAGAAAAACAAGTTTGATTATTCTTGCTCTGTGATGGTTTTTGTGCTTTAATTTTGTTTTCCGCTTTGCTTTTGTGATCTTGCTCTACGTTGCCTGGAATTTAGTACTCTTCTATTTCTTTCTGTTAATAAAATTTGCCACTTGTGCGCTATTTGGGTATTAAAAAGAAAAAAATTGATTATTCTTGCAGAAATGGAGTTTTACATTATTCTTGTAGACAATCAGAAAAATTAAAAGAAAGATAGAGGAAAACCGGGACAAAGTTAAGCTGACAAAGCGTTCTTGTTCGGTTGAATACATTGTGGAGGTGTGTACTTGTGTTTCCTTTTGCTCGTTTTGAATTTTGATTTGGGAAATGAGAATTGAATTCTAGATTATGAATTTAGCTTGAGTTGGTTACTCATGGGACAATGTTGCCTATTGAGAAAGAAATCGCCATACTTATCATTGATTAATTTGCAACCATTTCCTTCCAATTGATTCACACATGGGAAAGCCTCAATGACTATAATTGACCGAGCTAATTAGGGATTAAATTATATAAAATCATATATCACTGTCAACTACCAAAAACTTCATGCCTATAAGAAATATTAATTGGAAGTTAAACAAGCAAAAAATTACAGAAATTACAAAGAAAAAACTCTTGCCTCTTGAAAAACTCCCTCCACGTCACACCAAATGGCAGAAGCCCCAAATTTCGTTAACACCAGTCACTGCAAGCAATTTTTCTGATTCAAATCAAGGTTTGCAATTTTTCTAAAGAAAAATCAGCACCCAGACACAAAAATACGGCAATTACAAAGAAAAAAACTCTTTCCTCTTGATAAACTCCCTCAATGTCGCACCAAACGACAAAAGCCAAAAATTCGTGAGCACCAGTCACTACAAACAATTTTTATGATTCAAACCCAAAGTTTCTGTAATTTTTGTAAAGAAAAATCGGCACCCAAACACAACGTTGCCTGAAGAGAAGATATATGGTATTCAACTTTTTAGAGAGAGAAGAGAAAACAAAAAGAAGAATGAACAGATTGTTACTTGCGTACTGTCTAATGGAGAGAGAAGGAACGCCTGTGTTTCTGATTTGGAACAGAGAGAAAAAGGGAAAAAAAAGTAGATAAAAAGTTGAGGAGACGTCAAGACGACACTAAATGAGGTCGTTTTTGACAACCAAAATGCAACAGTAAAAATCCATTCCCTCTTTCATATATACTAGTGGGGCCATGTATTATTAATTAAGTACTTATCAACATAGATTTACTATTATTGTGGAATTCAAAAGGTGTACAAGTAAAACTTCTTGCCCTACTTGAGATCATTATGTCATGTCATAATGTTAAGAGGTAAGAGTAAAACAATATTTAGAAGGCAAAAAAGAAATAGAAGTGAGAGTCAGGAATGGAATTTGTATAATAATAGCAATAAAAGTAAGTGTTTAGTACTCTTAACACTGTTAAGGAAATAATTAGTAGTTAAAAATCAACCACATACAACAAGTACTATAACCACAAAAATTTCTAAAAACATGGCACAAGGTTTTTAACCATCTGTTTCCCATATAGATTGTCCTCTACAAGGATTGACACGTGTTCTTCCATCAGCAAGGAATAGAGGAATTTTAAAGATATGCAACAAAGTGTAGAGTGATCAATTTGAGTGCCCTGCTTTCTAGATTTTACCTGCAGGAAATAAATCTTATAAAATAAATTATATATTTCTGAACTTTTGTGCTTTGTCATTTCCTTGACCGTGATAGCTACACTTTGCAGTACAAATATGACTGCTCCATTTTATTGTTATCAAACATTGATGACATAAAAGAGAGATCGATGTATTACATATGTTCACAGCATACAGAGACATGCTGCATTGTTGAAAAGTGTGATGTGGTTATAGGGCGCAGTTCATTTATCCATTTATAGGCTCAACATTTTAAACAAATCGGTCCCTTAAATAATAACTACAATAGTCATTAACTAATAATGCTTATAAACAATTTCATCATCAATTTAAACAATTGTAACTTTCATGCCTATAAATAATGATAAAATTGATAGAAGAAGACCATTACTAACCAAAAAAAAAAGAAGAAGAAATAGTGAATTGCAAATGTAGATTAACATAAATAATAATAATAATAATCTTTAGCATAAATAATAATAATCTTTATTTTCACATAAATAATAATAATAATAATCTTTAGCATAAATAATAATAATAATATTTATTTTCACCTAGTTTGATTTCCCACTATTAGAAAGTAGGTGGCATAATCAGGTTTTGTGATTGTTTATTATTTTTTTCCAAATATACAATTTTTTTAACAAAAATCCAGACCCAGCAAAGTCTTCAAGTTATCAAGCTCAACTGGTATAACCCTTTCAATGTTATTTTCATAAAACTTTCTATACAATAGCGAAGTTTCAGCATCAAGTAAAAAAAAAAAAAAAAAAAAAATTAAAATATACCAATCAACAACCACAAATTGATCAAAGAAGTACTTTAAGACAATTTCAAACACAAAATGCAAACTCTCAAGAGTCAAGATTAGTAGATTATTACAAGGGGAAGGAAAACATGAACGTATCACAACAACTTCAACCAATCATACACATCAATGGAATTCTAGTGGTACTAACGATAATGGAGACATTCAAGTTTCCAAACCGCTGACCATAGGACAACAATTTGAGTTGCCATGTCTTTGTAAACTCACAACAAAATGATACATACGAAAATCATATGGGGTAGCAGACAAGGAGTATTATGGCGTGCAAAAAACAAATCCACAAGTGCCTACCGCTGGCTTTTCCTAATACAACCAAACCAAAACAGATAAATAGGAATAATCTCAAGTTGGCTATAATACGCAGAGAGACATAGTATTAGAAACTCAGAAGGAAGCAAATGAACAGAAAGAAATTATAGTAAAATCAAAAATAAGAAAAGAGGTAAAAAAAAAAAGCTGGGAAAAACAAAAAATACTCAGGGAAATAAAATATGACATGAAGGAAAAAGAACAAATAGAACCTGGAGAACGGAGTGTCACTGCCGACTACGCTTCGAGGAGGTATCCGGTCTACAAAACCAGCAGATAGAAACGGGAAAATCAAAGGAAACGAATGCCCACAATTTTTTTTCCAACAATTTCTCTAATTCAATTCAAAACCAAATGTTTCTACAACTCCCGTAAGGAAATCGCACCTAGAGAAGATAGATGTGATGAAATACGCGGATTAGTTCGTTCTGCGCCGACAGCGGCCTAAAATCAAAGGGGCAGGTTGGTCTCTCTGGTCTCGCTCCCTCCCCACGGTATTATTCAACGTTTTGGAGAGAGAAAACGAAAGGAAAACTGAGATGAGGAGTGTGTTTGGGATAAGTCAGTGGCCAATCTGTATTTTGATGTGGTGAAGAGGGGGGGGGGCAAAAAGGTAGAGTCAGGCAGTCACGTCAAGAGGCGCCGGCCGGAGAAAAAGCGGTCAGATTGAAATGGGGATTTCTTGGGCACGCTCATGGGTTTCGAACCTTCGGTCCCTTTAGTGTTGGATGGTTTCTCCCTTTTATTTGGGCGGGTAATCGGCCCAATTCACAAGTAGAGCTGAATTTGACATACTACTAGGGATTTTTACATGTAAATTGTTACATTTATAACAATTTAAAAAAATACTCTTAATTATAAATATTTTAGTCCTTGTAGTAATTATTGAAAACAAATTGTAAAAATACTTATATCAACAATAATTTCAAAAAAAGAAAAAAAATCAGAAAACATTAAAAAAATCAAAATAATTAATTCACATTCTTAAAATAAGACTCCTACCAAATTAAAACTCTCTAATTCTCTTTCATCTCAACAATCGTTAGTTACATACAATTGTTTCTCTCATCTCCTCAACATCACGTCGACATCAAAATAAAGAGAAGAATCGAGGGAAACAAAAGATATACAATTTTCATACGAGCAATCAAGGTAAGAATTTTGCACAAAAGGAACAAATTGCAAAGATTTGTTTAAAAGCTTGAACAAGTGTAGCCCCAACTTGACCAGTAAGTGAAATTTGCTATAAAATAATTTCAAGCACTTATACATGTTTTTCCTACTAGATGATTTGTTATTATCTTGAATTCGTTTTTGCTTTTATTCTCATTCTTGGAATTATACACATAATCGGTTTTTTCATTATTTTTTCTACCCATGTAATTTATTACATATTACATTGTATCATCATTCGTGATATATTATTTTATGAAATCGTAATTTTCTGTTTTCTGACTATTTATCATAGGAACTTCTAAGTATGTAATTTATTACATATCACGTAATATTATTACTAAACTATTGCATCATAATGCTTCACTATAATAATCAATGTACCCTCTTAAAAGAATCGTGAATGGCTTACAAACTATGAGCATCCAGAATCAGGTTTGTGATGCCACATGATGCATTCGATACAAACTATTGTATTCGTTCAAAATATTGGGTTAGGCCTTTTATTTTTTATTTGAATGGTCTAAGAAAGCTAAGCGGACTAGACTTTTTTTCTTGGGCCAGTGTGGTCTAGGCCTTCTTTTTACTGGATTGCTGGTCAGTCAGTGCGGTCCATGGACTGCACTGGGCCTATTGTGATGAAACTTGTGCCCTTTGCATCTTTCTTATCAAGCCAGCTTCAAAGACGAAAATTAAGTCTCTTCCTTATGTTTTTGAATGCAGTTTATCAAATTGGTTTTAACAAGAGGAATTCTTGTTGATTAATTACAAAGCAATATCTTATTTTTTTGTAAGTAGACCCCAAACTACTGCATGTGTCGAATCTTCAAATTTTAAGATCAAAATTATCTCAAATTCTTGTCCTTTTAGAAATCATAATTTCTGAACTTAAAAATACAAACTCACATGAGAAATCCCACTAAGAATACGACTTATATTCCTTCATCCTTCCCTAAATTACTAAAACTATACTTTCAACTTCTATTTTCTAAAACCATAGTTCGAATAGGCGAAATAGGCCTTAAGGCATTTTTGCCTTTTAGAGGTGAGGCGTAAGATTCAAGGCGCTTTGAGGCGTAAGCCTTGACACAAAACAGAAAAGAACAGGAATTTTTTGTAATAAAAGTATCAAAACAAACTGTTTCCTTCACCTATTGCAAAGAACAAACTAAATTCGATAAATGCCGCCATCACGGTCTATACTATAATGAAAATAGTGAACATGCATGACAAATAGTATCTCTAAGTTAAATGTACTTAAAATAACGTCCAATTAAAAAATGAAAACAAGCTAGGGAGAGAGTTAGCAATGTTTATGAGGCTAGAAAGTGGACTTAGAGTGTCACTCATCATCATCATCTCTACTCTCATCAACGCAAATATTATTGATACTAATCCCTGCATTGTCCTCTTCATTCTCGCTGTCAATATCTATCCAGCCTTCTTCTTAATCGATCAAATGTAGCTTTCCCTTCCCCTTATCTTTGAAGGTAAAAGAAAAAACTAAAATAGATCAATAAAATAAGAACTTTTGAAAGTAATTTTGAATTGAATAAGTGTTTGCACCTATTATTGAAACAGTTAGTTTTCTCTTTTTCTAACTTTGAGCTTGGGAAAAACCTCCAACTCCTTCTGTATCAGATTGTTTGATTTCTATAATTACATTTTTTGAACTTTCCATTCAATCATCAACTTCAGCAATCCGTTAGGAAACACTTTCACAAACTAAAGGAACTTCATCATCTTTCAAAGGCTTCAACATTGAATGTCGGACTCTAAGCCTCTTGTTGTACGTAATATAAACCAATTTCTCCATCCTCTTGGTTGTTAAACAGTTTCTTTGCTTGCTATGAACACGATTAATTGTACTCTAATTCCTCTCACAAGAGCTAGACTCAAAACTTTTACTGCAAAGTGTGTAAGTTCCAAAGTCCCAACTCCAAATTGAGTATGCCACATAACTTGGAAAAAAAATTTCAAATAAATAAATAGTAAAAACAAAACATTTAATAATTGATTAAATGTTTAAGGATTAATAAATACATACCTGAAGACCTCATGTTGTAACTGGTTTTTACTGCTTCTAGACAAAAGAACCCATTTTGTGTTATGAATTCGTCCATTTGAACATTAACTTTCTCCCTTTCATCATCATCTGAGGTAAGCCTCATCATGCAATTATACAAACCAGGTATGACATCATGAGTCTTAGAAAAAATTTTCACGTTGAAGTCATAAAAAAAATTTTCACATCCTGACAATGCAGATTCAAATAATATGTAGCTGCATATAGGTCCTTATGTAGTTGAAACTCCTACTTTTCATCAATGATGGCCATCCTTGTACGTCGCCACTTTATCTCCTAAGTTTTTTGCTATATGCTCTTTCGGACTATCCATAGCCTCATAAATGAATCCCATCGCTGGTGAATCCCATCGCTGGCACAACAAACCTTAAGACACTAACTAATGGAATGGTCTTCATAGTATATACAACACTAGGCCAGAAGTACTGATCTCTAAGTATGATTTTCTTTACTTCCTTGCAGTCTGCCCTTTTAGCCTATTTAGAATTTACCTAATCTTCTGAAGTAAACATAGACTGCAGTAGTTTCTTCAACTCATAAAGTCTACGGAGAGTCAAATAGGCTATAGCGAATCTAGTAGGACCATGTTGAACTAAATCTTTGTTTGCAGTCTTTCTCATGAGGGCTAATACCGATTGGTGATTATGTATGTAATCAGTAACCTTATTTACCTTCAACAATGCATTCTTGTATTAAGGCAACTCCCTTAGTTTCTCAAGCATCAGTTCAATGCAATGTGCAACACATGGAGTCCAATATACACATTTCTTCTTTTCCGTCAATCTTTTTCCAACTGCCTTATAAGCGCTTGCATTGTGTGTCACAACTTTGACAATGATTTCCTCTTCAAATTCTTCAATAACACCATCCAACAATGTAAACATCAAATTTGCATCCTTAATAGCATCAGAAGCATCAACTATTTTTAGAAAGACCGTACCATGCAGATTGTTAACAAGAAAATTAATCATACTCCTATTCCTCATGTCAGACCATCCGTTAGACAAAATAGATACTCCTGTAGTATTGCACGTGTTCCTAAAATCTTCAACTATTTTTCCTGTTATGTACAACTCTTCTTCAAGAATCCAAGTTCGTAATTCATACGATAAAGGGGTTGCAAACCCCCTACCATAAAACTGATGAAGTAGTACATGCTAATAAATGAGAGAGATTTAACCACATGAAAAGGTAAAGTATTTTCGAAGAAAAAACTCCCAACATCATGGCAAACTTTATTCCTTGACTCTTTAGTTATAGCTGCTGTCATTTTTTGCTGTGCTTCCTCTTCATTACCATGGCTGGTTACAAACTGATCCATCAGAGCCCGCAAGCCTCTAGAAGAGCCTTGAATTTGGATGCTCTTATCCTTTCCAAAATAAGCTCCAACATCAACTATATCGTTAAAATGCTGTTGTGAAAGGTTTCTTTTCAAATCTCTAGTTTTCATATATTCCTGAATCTCTTTCTTAACTTCATCAAGAACTTCGAGACATGCATTTGCGAAGCCAGCCTTGGCCCTATGCGGTCGACGGGCATCACTGGACCCTGGACTGGCTCAGTAAAATATGGGCTGGACCGCACTGAAAAATTTTCCCAAGGTCCAGCCCATATAATTTTTTTTGGGGGTTAAAATTTAAAAAGGCCAATAAACGAGCCCAATTACCAACCATTTGCCAACAGAAGTGAAGAGGAAATACATAACCGGACCCAATTACCATCCATTTACCAAAATCTTATCTATGTTTCTCTTTTGCTGGGAACGCCACTTCCGGTTCCGACCCCGAATTGGAGTCCCTCTCACACGCCCCGAAGTGTTACATGCTTGCTTGTGCTGCGTCACTCAGCTCACGTACCGACCTTCAAGTACACAAGTTTGAGACTATATATTTGAATTAATTTTTATCACTTTCAATCGATTCAAATGCTTTACATTTTAGTATTAAAGCTCATAATTAGACTTGTAAGTGAATAGCAATACTCTTAACGCAACACTGAAATATTAATAATAGCGTGTAATAGTATCGATACACTAAAGAAGAGAACACACATTTAGCTGAATATGTTTCTGTCTTATTGGTACTTGCCATTTTAGTATTGATAATACGCCATGCATTATTCTTGTTCTTTCAACTTTAGGCTGCAAGTATTAATAGTAACATTTCGTACTATCGGTAGTATTATAATCATTGTCAATTACAAATTTATCTATCTATAAAACTACAACTTTAGTACTGTATTTCATTGAGGGACTAGGAATACATCAAAATAAAAACTAGGAGCAAATGATTGCAAACTTGAAGAAATCTGGTCATATCATGATGTAGTCCCATAACGCACAGTCTATTCGGTCACATACACAAGTTCATTCTCCAGAGATAACACCCCTTGAGCTTGAATTTAAGTCACATAGATTCTTTTATAGCGTCTACATTTTGAAAACATGAGAAAAGCGTGATTTCATAGAAGTTAGTGAGTAACTTCTACACATGCAATTCTTTTAGTTTGAAAACATGTCATGAGAGGCCCAATTACACCACTTCAGATCTTACCCGAACGCTTCATAAACTTGAACCTGTCATGTGTTCTAATAGTATCAATCATAATATAACTTAACATGAGGACTTGGTCATTGACTACCGTATTGTAACCTCCCAAGTACATAAACATGATTCCGAACGTGGCCATAAACATCATGTCAATATGGGTAAGATCTTCCATGGGATAATTACTTTTGAAAACTTACTTAAATCTTAGTTTCATGCAAGATATATAATCACTTAACAGTAACACAACTTTCTTACAACATGATTAGAACATAATGTTATGCAAAGAGTATAATAACCTTGCAATACTTACACAATTCTTGCAACTTTATGCCATGAACATTTCTCATAGTAATTGCATTTAACACATAGTAGATATCATCATAATCACATCATATAATACACGTAACATCATATAATACACGTAAGAAAGCACATAATAGGGTGTAGAAATCACTCACAATAGGAAGTTCCCGTTTGATTTACTCTACTTAAAGAAGAGGCATTGAGTTAGAAAGTCCACTTGTGTTCTGCTTTAGAGTATCGATAGTGTCATCCAAGGTATCGATAGTTAATACTGTACAAACTGAAAAGTCCCAAATGCCGGGTTATAAGACCTCCAAACTTTAAGATTAACATGCATCCTTCTCAAAGCTTAGGGCCATGTTATAATATTATAATAAGGAACCCAAAATACATGAGTTTAATAAGTGAAGGGCTCATTTAGAAGTTTTAGATAGCAAAAATGACCAAAGTATATATATTTGATAGTTGATGGACCATAATAATGTAGACATGAAAGATGAGGTCCAAGAAGTAACTTATCAAATAGTGCTGTTGGCCCTGAACGAAAATGAGAAGAATCATCTATATTTATACAATTATATGGCTTGTGTATGGTTGCCAAATGGAAACTATGCATAGGGTTGCCACCTTTCCATTTGTGGCACTACCCACGTTTTAGCGCATGAGTATTTTGTTGTTGCATCATATGGCTACCACTTGGCAACCATATGTTGATTATTATTTTTTTCTGCTAACAAACTCGAAGTATCGATAGTACAAAGTCTTATTATCGATAGTCTGCTAAGTTCAAATTACCAAGTAATATTTGCGCCTTTAATTCATAATAAACACGGTCATGATTTTTGGTGGGTCATTACAATCTACCTGCCTTAAAATAATTTCATCCTCGAAATTATGTTGAACAATTCCAGTTAACTCTTTGAAAATGAATATTATGGAATTTTTGAATAAGACAATATGATGAGTAGTTTGACATATAATCCAGTCACTCTTATTGTTTAAAAGTAAATTCATAATAAACTTCGTATATAAGATATAAATTATGACATTCAGGATTTCACAACTTCAAAAGTCCATTCTATGTTTTAGGCTAATTTGTCCTTTATTAACTAAAAGAATTATTTTTAGTTGTCATAGAATGTGTGGTTTTTATCATCCTATTAAAAAAATATTAAGTTCTGTTGGTCGTTAAGTGGGAAAATTCAAGCATTCATAAGTGTAAATTTTAATAAAAGTTCAAGAACTCAACTTTATCTCCTTGAGCGCGTGTGAGGTCACCTAGACATTCAGATCACCTAGACGTTCGACTTTAACCTAGTATCAATACTCTACTCACGGGCATTGATAATAATGAATTTAGCATCTCACTTGCTAGTCTCATACTATTAATACTATTTGAGTCTTATATAATAGTCACTACTACAGAAAAGCCTAATAGGCGTCGGTTGTAATCAGGAATACGTGTCGATTTTGACGTTGACACCTATGTAACCGACGTTCATTGTAAGTATAAATGCGTTGATTGTTTGTTGACGCCTACGTTATACAATAGGCGTTGGTTGTTCTCTACAACCGATGCCTAAAGCAAACTATAGGTGTCGGTTTTTGGTTAGTAACTGATGCCTATTGTACAATAGGCATCGGTTTCGAGCCAACAACCGATGCCTATAGTATAAATATATATATATATATATATATATTAATTTTAAAATAACTTAACTCATCAGTTTGTGTAGAACAACTGACGCTAAATACTTTATATATATATATATATATTACACCAGGTCAAATTCTGTCAGTGTTCTTGTGACCCTAAAACAATAAATGCACAAGCCACAACTAGCCAAGGAAAAGCAGCAACAATAATAATAATTTACATACACTTTAAAGCAATTATCACCAACTTAATATATATGAATCTATAAATTCTACTACAAAAGCAATAAAGTAATCTAGATTTATACGCTAACGTTAATAAACCATTGAGACAAAATAAAACTAACCACTGAATATAAATAAAAGTACTCCAAAAATCAGTAAATATCAAGGTTGTTAAAATCGTATTTTCGGATCGAATCGGTGAAGGATTTTGAAAATCGGATCGGTGGATCGAATCGTAAATCGTAAGATTCTATTAAAAATATTTAAAATTACCAAAAAAATGTGAAAAAATATCCATAAATATATAACAAGAAATTAAATAACAAAGGTCATATGTACAGTGTTAAAAAACAAGTAACAAGACAATTTATAACATCATCCATGATTATAATGTAGATTCAATTTTGTAATAATTATTAATTATAGTATAGAGATAATGTGCAATTAGTTCAATAATAATAATAACAATTAATTAATTAATAATAATAAAAAAAGGAAAAAGGAAAGAAGTAGATTCCTGAGATGTTAAAGTAATTAATAAAAATATATGTTTGAAAAAAGTAAAAATAAAAAAGAATCATTCATTTAAAAAAAAAATGAATCATGCAAGACAGAGAAAGTGGGAAACACTTGACTGAAAAGACGAAGCGTTGGTCAACAGGAAAAGGGGAGAAAAAGCATTGGAAACATTAAAAAGACGTCCTCTCCAAACTCTCTATCTTCCCATTCGTTCTTCTTCGTCTCTACAAGTTTTTCTCTTTTCAAAATCCAAACGGTCCTTTCTTTTTCTTCCCCGGACTTCGGAATCGTGTAAAATCACTCTTCTTCTTCTTCCAAATTACAATTGTTGCAATAGTTGTCTCTTACTTTTCTCAGGCAACAATCAATGTTATTAGCAAAATCGTTTGAATCGTTCTGACTTGAGATTTTAACTGCTTTTACACGACTCTTTTTCGATTCCAATTCGATTCTACTGATATACGATTTTTTGCTGCGATTTGGATCGATTTTGTTGATCTGGATCATAAAATAGTACAATTTTATGATTCGGATCGCGATTTTAACAACCTTGGTAAATATTATATTACTATATATACACACTCCTCCAATCATCACCGCCTTCATAAAAATCTTACTACAATAAATAGTTAAGACCGAAAATCACGTACAATTTTGGAGAAAGTACTCAGCCCATAATTCCCGAACCTAATCTATATTCGCTTGAATATATGATCTAGTTTCATATGCCTACAACAAAGAAAAAGAAATATAATTATACTTTATTAATAAAATAAATACATGAATGATTAGATAATTCTTAATTAGTATTAGATAGATATTTATACCGTATCAAGATAGTCTTCGGTACTAGCATACATGGTGACTATCTCGTACACATTTCTCATCACACAGTAGCCACGCTCATCAGATCCGGGTTGTTGAGCGCACTAAAATTTTAAACTAGTTGAAAATAAATATTAGTAATTAAATCACTAAAATCTGAAACTTCAATAGTTATTGTAACATTTAGAGAATATTTTTCATACCTTGATTGTTTTCCACATGAGACTTTTCTTCACCGTTTCTCCTGACGCCCACAACGTTTTAAGCACCCTAGAGTATACAAACACCCATACACACATGCACACACATATATTTACATAAGTTAAACAAGCTCAAACTTAAAAAAGAAAAAGAAAAAAAGAATAATATACAATAGTTACTGATAATTGATTACACAGTCAACTGTGGCCTGATAGGCATTTTGCGCTCGTTATCCTCCTAAGAGTCTGAAGTACACCGTACTCTATTGAAGGCATATCACTAGCAGCATTCAGTGGTTTCTAGAAAATTTTCTAAGAATGTAAATTTCAATATTTAGCCACAAATAACTCAAATTAAGTCAAGACAAAACAACAACTGAATAGCTGCAACGATTTTACCCCATATAGATACGGTGCTTGAATATACTTTTTATCCACCATTTCTTCTATCGCGTGGACAATGTACTCATAACTCATCTATTAAGTTGCTCCATAATTAATAGCCCCGACCAGCGATGGACAAAGAAACCCGATATTTTGAATCCTGAATTCCTTACACAAATGACGTAGGTACCTGAAATACATTGTACCAAACATGGAATGTCAAATTAAAAATTATATGATGTACTTAATTGTGAGGGATGAAGTCCTACATTTCCCAAACTTGCAAAATAGGTGCGTTCAACTAGTGTATGTTGAGCAAGTCGGTTATATCAGTGACGAAAACATTAATTTCTTGGTCCATCATAGCGAGGTAGAGAAACACATCTCTGCTGTTCGGCATGCTAAAAAAATCTGTAGAGTGGGGCAGTTTAACAGTCAGATCATGCAATGTTTTGAGGTTCAGAGTCAGGGATGCCAATGTTACATCGTCAACTAGATTAGGGCGTGCCGAAGAAACTTCAAAACTCGCAGGCTGTTTGCCATTTTCCTTGGATGCTGCTTGCTCGGGTAACAATTCCTACAGTAAAAATTTATTTGTCATCAATGTGTAACACAAAATCCAACGTACAAGAAACCTTATTTTGTAACTTCAATTGATTACCTCTCCTAACATCACTATATGTGCGGGCCACTGAGTGTAACTGCCTTCACCTACATCTACCAACTACTGGCTGTATGAATTTGGCACTGGAAGAAGATAATTAACCGCATCTTCATATACATTGTCAATTGAGACTTTGTAATGACTGGCCAATAGCTGTGTACCGTGCACCACCGTAGTAGCTCTGAATGGGTAAACTATACCCACCGCCACAATTTTAGTCACTCCGTCCCAATCAAGGGCGAGACGAGACGGGGTCGGTTTCTTTGGATATTCAATACAAATCAACAAAATAACGTTAGCTGTAAGTATTAGAATGAATTAAATGCATTCAACATCATCATAACTCAACACTAAGAATACCTCAATCTCAAGATGTGGCGGGAGATCAGCCGACAGATGGCTACTATGTGTCGGTGGTTTGACGCAAGGACTCTCCGCCGTAGGTATTTCTACGTCACAAATTTGCAGAGGTATTTCCATGCCATAGTGTTGGAAGACAGAGGCCATCTGCGATTGCATCATATTGAACTGTGCCTGCATCTGTGTCATGGTCTTTTTCCTTACCCGCTTAATGATGCTGGCCTCCACCTCCAATGTGATCATCTATCAAAGATCCTCCAACGGCACGAAATGAGAGTCCATAAACATCCCTCATAGTGACGTATCCACTGTAGCCCCTCCCTCAACCAGAGTGCTCCTCCTTGCCAAGCACCACCGTTAATATATCCCGTTATATCTTTAGGACAAACAATCCTTGGCTAGCCTCCTCGTGCAATTGTTTCTATTTGAAAAATGAAAGATAAATATGATACATGTGAATAAAGGACAGGTAAATTAAGTAAAGAGAAAATTAATTATTAATGTATACTTACAATTTTCTCAAAAACCTCCTTGGTCTTATCGATCGGCATGTAATAATTTTCATTGACACCCTTCTTATACCTTACCGAGCCTAGTCTAGACTGCGATCATCGATCAAAATGGTCGAGCTAATTGACCCATATGATGAGGAGGAAGATAAGAGGTCTGCAACGGCCCACTCCGCCCTCCTATAAGCAAAACTAGTAGAGCCTAAAAAGTGAGGGTGCTCATTTTACGCTTGACTCTGGCTCGCCTTTCTGCTTTTCTCTTGAAGGTCAATTTACCAACTGTTTTAGTTTTTACCTAGTGTTGAGATAGTAATATAAAGTCTGTTTTAGAGGGTACCAAGAACTCCGGAGTGGCTCAATCTTACTTGAACTTCTTCCACTGTTCTGGCGAAATGACCTCTTTATAAAGATCACAAGGAGATTTATATTTAGGGTGCTTCTCGTTGATGAACTTTCACACCAAATTATTCTTGAAGTCTTTTAATCTCCTTCCCAGCTTCGCTCAATACAGCTGGCTTCAAATCATCATTCTCGAGATTAAATCTTTTTTGTAAGAGAAGAATATTGAACAACGTTATTGGTAAAATCACCCGTTATACGATATCAAATTGAACCATGTAAACTCACTCAATACCTTAACGTCTTCCCATACAAGATCCTTAAGGAATAGCTCAACTGCCTTCCAATCTGGATAGTTTTATACGCACATGAATCCAAACCACGCTTCCCATGTACTTGTCTAACTCTGAAGTAAATGACCTGATAGGCTGGCTAAGCTCGTCCAATTGAACTGCTACATCCTGTTTCTTCTTCTTCTTACAAGTTGATTGACCTCTCGTCCGCTTCTTTTTACTGCTAGTCTCCTCACCTATTGCACTTGAATTGTCAGACATCAAAAGCGCTCACTATACGTCCCTACCTACGTATAAGTACAAACACAAACATCTTAGTATAACCAAGAAAGCTACAAGTAAAAAAACAAGATATTAGCACAAACAAGAGAATCAGAAAGGCATATATAACGAAAATGTAAATGATCTTACACGATGATGCTATCATGAGCGATGGTCAATCCACATGCCTTCCTCATGATCTGAATACATGAATTTGTATCTATGTTATCATATCCTATAGCCATATGTTGTATACCAACAGAGAATGGTGGGGTTTTGTCAAATTGATCATACTCTTCTTCATCGACCACATCATCAATACCAACTATACATCTCTTGCCTTGAAGGGCGACAAGTAAAAAAATAAGATATTAGACAAACAAGAGAATCGGAAAGGCATATATAATGAAAATGTAAATGATCTTACACGACGATACTATCATGATCGATAGTCAATCCATATGCCTTCCTCATGATCTGAACCCATGTAATTTGTATCTATGTTATCATCACCTATAGCCATATGTTGTATACCAACAGAGAATGGTGGGGTTTCGTCAAATTGATCATACTCTTCTTCGTTGACCACATCATCAATACTAACTATACGTCTCTTGCCTTGAAGGACGACTGATCACTTAGGCTCAATAGGATCAACAATGTAGAAGACTTGCTTTGCTTGTGATGCAAGTATGAAAGACACATCAAGATAGCCTAGCTGACCAAAGTCTACTAGAGTGAATTCTAATTCGTCAACTCGAAAACCCCGGCGGTTTTCAACCCACTTACAACGAAAAAGAGGCACCTACACGACGCTCTTCCGATCTGTTTCCAAATTTCTTCAATAACACTATAATACGACATTGCCGCATCAACTGGCCTATCATGATTGACACTAGAATATTCTGATGAAAGTGCTACTAACGTCACTCCACTGTTCTGCATCGTGCTCTTATCGTTCTGATGTTTAGTGTAAAATGTATACCCATTAATGTCATAGCCTTCGTAAGAAGAAACATCCACCCTAGGGCCATATGCCAACCATTTTATTGTTTCCATAATCACTGTCGGCGTGTGGGACAACTGTTGGAGCACTCTATCTCTGAACCATGTTTATTGGTCAGCCACATCTCACCTTTCGAAGGATTCTGACACCTTAACATCGAAGTGTACTCGTCCAAATATGGGTGAACTACAGTAAGGTACTGCAAGACACGGAGGTGTGTTTTATCTAGTATTTCAGCCCTGGACACGATTGATTTGAATCCAATCGTACCTTTACCTCCAAGTCTCCCATTATGTTGTGATTTAGGAATACCAACGGTTTCAACACCATTTAGGTAATATGTACAAAATTCAATAGCCTCCACAGGAGTATAACCTTCAGTTATACTACCTTCTGGTAGAGATGGATTTCTCACGTATCCTTTCAAAATACCCATGTATCTCTCAAACGGATACATATACCTCAAGAACACCGAATCGCAGATCTTAATTTTTCTAACCAAGTGAATGATTAAATGCACCATAACATCAAAAAATGATCGCAAAAAATACATTTCTAACTGGCATAGAGTGGTAACAATATCGGCCTGCAAAGCATCCAAGATCTAGGGATCAATGACCATGCAACAAATTGTGTTGAAGAAGAAGCAGAGCTTAGTTATGATATGTCTAACATGTTTTGGCGGTATACTTCTCAATGCAATCAGCAAAAACTGTTGTATTAAGACATGACAATCATGAGACTTCATTCCAACCAATTTCAAGTCTTTCATACTTACAAGTCTCTTGATGTTTGACAAATAGCCAGATGGAACTTTAACAGCATTCAGACACACAAAACTTGTTTTCTCTTGTTTAGACAAGGTATGGCCCGCAGGGAGTAAAAATATACGCTTTCCGGAATCCTGTGGTGCTAATTGCTCCCATATCCCCATTTCTACCATGTCTTTTCTAACTTTGATACCATCTTCGTCTTTGCAGGAATATTCAGTAACGTTCCAAGGAGACTATCGCACACATTTTTCTCCACGTATATTACATCAAGACAGTATCTAACTTGCAAGTGTTGCTAATATTTGTAGATCCCAGAATATGGATAACTTCTTCTATATACTCTTTTGTGGAGGTTTAGAAGTTTTACCATACACAACATTAACATTTTTAACCATTTCATAAAACTGTTTTCCTGTTAACGGCAAGTGGGCGACTCGAGTCTCGGTTCTCCCATTGAAAACCTTTTTCTTCTTTTGAAATGGGTGGTCAGATGGAAGAAAGATCTGATGAGTTATGAACGCATTTTTTTTGCAGTTATTTAACCAAAGATCAATCGTTGCATCTTCCGCACGCTTTGGCTCCTTTTGTAGTATAACTTGACAAGTTATCGTATGCTGGAAAGTTATTTATGGTGCAAAAAATCATTGCATGTAATGTGAAATGCATCCAGCTATGTGCATCAAATACCGATATACCGTCATTCCACAACAACTTTAAATCATCAATAAGTGGCGCGTTTCCCGGCTGTTTAGGCCCCGAAGTCAACAACGACAACTTTATGCACTTCCGCTTTATACACAACTAAGAAGGAAGATTGTAACTCACTAAAAGAACCAGCCAAGTGCTATGTCGACTACTCATATTACCGTGTGGGTTCATTCCATCTGTACATAATCCAAGCCTAGGATTCCTATTTTTACCACCGAATTCCGGAAACATTCTGTTTATATTCCTCCACTGTGGAGCATCAGTCGGTTGCCTAAGTTTTAAGCATGCCATCCCATTTTCTTTGCATCGTTTGCATTCGCAAACAAGCGTTTGAACCTAGGTATTATGAGCAGATATCATAACGCCTTTGTCGGAGGGCCTTTCTTATCTCTACATAAACCGCGACGCTCTACACTTTGGAAACTGATACAGACACAATCATTTGGGACATGCATGTATCTTCTAAATCTCCATAACCAACGGGCACAAAAATTTTTTTTTGCCCCGTAGGTTGAGCTAGGAAGCTCGTTATCCTCGAGAAGCATATCTTTTAGAAGTTCCAATAACTCTGTGAAACTCCTATCACTCCACCTATTCTTTGCTTTCAAGTTATACAATTTTAACACAGCAGACAACTTTGTGAACTTTTTACTTCCAGAAAACAACGGCTTTTCAGAAACGATGAATAAGCGGCCAAAAATGTGAGGAGCCCCAATGAAATCATCTTATAAATCACGCATCATTTCATCTATCAGGTCATTCTGGACATCATCATTATCATCTATGGCCACATTAATCTCATCACTTTTATTTACTGTGTCCTTCTCCTGAACACCTTCATTGTCACCAGTTCTCGTCTGGGGAAGTAAATCCTTACAATGCCAAAACCACCGCATATAACCTTTGTTAAAACCTCACCTAATCAAATGGTGTTTCACTTCCATATAGCTACAATACTTCTTAAGACTCTTACAATCGCGACAAAGACAAGCCATCAATTCTTCCCGTTTCCTTTTTCTATTATCTTCAGCAAATTTTACAAACTCTTCAACCCCATTCAAATATTTTAGTGTGGTACATCTCCAATACATCCAACTCTGATCCACGTATATCTCACGACCTATTAATTTGAGGGCCGAAACAGAGTTACTCATTTTTTATGGATAAATTTTCTTACTTTTCAAAAGATTATTACGTTATTTGATTCTCTTAATAAAATTGACCAATAATACTTGTTAATTACATATTCATCCTCATCGCACACTTAATCAAATTGATTTTCAGTATTTCATTATAAAAATTTAACCCGTCGTCAATACTTGTTAATTATATATATTCATTTGGATCACAAATCTAATCAAAAAATTTTTATATTATCTGATTTTATTTATTTTACTTGTGCATCAATACGTCTCGGCCCATTTGCGATATTGAAATTTAAGCAAAGAACTATTACATTAATATTTGTCTTTCCTAAAGTACTTGGCCATGTCACAATCTTTTTAAGCTCATCTATTGACATCACAAATTTAATCAATTAATTTTTAGATTTTTTGATTTGGTTACTTTACTTAAATTTCAACACTTATTAATTAATTACTTATCTATTCTCATTACAATTTTAGTTCGAACCAATAATATTAATCTCTATGTAAAATACTACAATAGTGTGAAAAACTTCCAACAAAATATTTGTGAGACATTTAATCAAACATATAGAGTGTAATTAACATTTCTCTACCTTATTGAATAAACAAATTCCATTCTTCCAATCTCAAATTTCATAAATATCTACTTAAATCATATATACCCATAACAATGTATAAATATATACATATATATATATAACAAACAAGCCCAACAAATTTCATATTCCTCCTAATAAAACCACAAAACGCATCTTTACCAAATTTAACAAAAACCCTAAAAATCATATATAATTTCTAAATCCAAAATTAAATCTCTCTCACACAATAAAACCAAGAAATGGATAAAAATTACCTTGTACTCTCAAGATGTGGAGAACGCCCGCCGCTGCCTGAGCATGCCAACAAATAAACTTGTATGGTAGGAAGTAAAGAACAAAATGCTCATGAAGATGGTAATGTCATGAAATTACCAAAAAATTGAGCCTCAAAGCCTTCGCCAACAACCGCGCACGTCCTTCACCGCCGCCGTTCTTCGGGTGTTAGAGATCTAGGGAATTAGACGGTTGAAATGCACTCTAAGGCCGAAATCGATGCTACCCATAGTTTTCAAATGTGTTTTAAGAAGTGAAATGTGGTTAAGAGTAGTCAAGAGTCGAATTTGAGGTACGAATTTGAGGTAGAAGGATGAATCTGTGCGCTGCTGTGAATGTGAAATATTTGCAGAAGAATAGGCATCGGTCGCTCTAAAGGACCGACGCCTTTTTGTTAAATTCGTAAGTGGGAATCGGTCCCTTTGAGCAACCGATGCGTTTAATGCATAAATGGGCATCGGTTGCAAGTTAGCAACCGACGCCCATGGTTTCCGTTTTGTATAGGCGTCGGTTCTTAGTAAAGAACCGACGTCTATAGTTTAACAATATTTTCAAAATTGCCGCCGTGAATAGTTTACGCGTTGTTTGTTCGAGAGACCGACGCATATTCCTTATTTTTTTCTCTGATTCTGTAGTAGTAAGTTGGCATAAGTTTTATTCAGAGCCCAAGTTTTTTATACCTGATCCTTATACATTATTTCTTTCTTTAAGCTGCTAGTGGGAATTTTATTCTACAATAAACATGAATTCTACTTCAACATATAATCAAATCAATATATAATATTCGACAACTCACTATATAAGAAGAGATATAAACAACTTACATAACTTGTAGCTAAGGTATAGTCTGAAATGGGGTATGTATGTCTCTGAGAGGACCGTGGTTGCTCTGATACCACCTTGACACACCCCGAAGTGTTACCTGCTTGCTTGTGCTGCATCACTCGGCTCAAGTACCGACCCTCAAGTACCCAAGTTTGAGACTATATATTTGAATTAATTTTTATCACTTTCACTTTCAATCGATTCAAATGCTGTTACATTTTAGTATTAAAGCTCATAATTAGACTTGTAAGTGAGTAGCAATACTCTTAACGCAACACTGAAATATTAATAATAGCATGTAATAGTATCGATACACTAAAGAAGAGAACACTCATTTAGCTGAATATGTTTCTGTCTTATCGGTACTTGCCATTTTAGTATTGATAATACGCCATGCATTATTCTTGTTCTTTCAACTTTAGGCTGCAAGTATTAATAGTAACATTTCGTACTATCGGTAGTATTATAATCATTGTCAATTACAAATTTATCTATCTATAAAACTACAACTTTAGTATTGTATTTCATTGAGGGACTAGGAATACATCAAAATAAAAACTAGGAGCAGATGATTGCAAACTTGAAGAAGACTGGTCATATCGTGATGCAGTCCTATAACGTACAATCTGTTCGGTCATATACACATGTTCCTTCTCCAGAGATAACACCCATTGATCTTGAATTCAAGCCACATAGATTCTTTTATAGCGTCTACATTTTGAAAACATGAGAAAAGTGTGAATTCATAGAATTCAGTGAGTAACTTATACACATGCAATTATTATAGTTTGAAAACATGTCATGAGAGACCCAATTACACCACTTCGGATCTTCCCCGAATGCTCTATAAACTTGAACTTGTCATGTGTTTGGATGGTACCAATCATAAGATAACTTAACATGAGGACTTGGTCATTGGCTACCTTATTGTAACCTCCCAAGTATATAAACATGATTCTGAACATGGCCATAAACATCATATCAATATGGGTAAGATCATTCATAGGGTAATTACTCCTAAAAACTTAATTAAATCTTAGTTTCATGCAATATATATAATCACTTAACAGTAACATAACTTTCTTGCAACATGATTAGAACATAAAGTTATAAAAAGAGTACAATAACCTTGTAATACTTATACAATTCTTGCAACTTCATGCCATGAACATTTCTCATAGTATTTGCATTTAACACATACATATCATCATAATCACATCATATAATACACGTTGGAAAGCACATAATAGAAATCACTCACAATAGGAAGTTCCCGTTTGATTTACTGTACTTAAAGAAGAGGCATTGAGTTAGAAAGTCCACTCTGTTCTGCTTCAGAGTATCGATAGTGTCATCCAATGTATCGATAATTGATATTGTACAAACTGAAAAGTCCCAAATGCCTAGTTATAAGACCCCCAAACTTTAAGATTAACATGCATCCTTCTCAAAGCTTAGGGCCATGTTATAATATTATAATGAAGAACAAAAAATACATGAGTTTAATAAGTGAAGGGCTTATTTAGTAGTTGTAGATAGCAAAAAGGACCAAAGTATATATATTTGATAGTTGATGGACCATAATAATGAAGGCATGAAAGATGAGGACCAGGAAGCAACTTATCAAAGAGTACTGTTGGCCCTGAACGAAAATGAGAAGAATCATCCATATTTATACAATTATATACCTTATGTATGGTTGCCAAATGGAAACCATGCATAGGGTTGCCACCTTTCAATTTGTGGCATTAGCCACGTTTTAACACATGAGTATTTTGTTGTTGCATCATATGATTGCTAATGTGTTGATTATTATCATTATTATTTTTTGCTGCTAACAGACTCGAAGTATTGATAGTATATATTCTTATTATCATAGTCTGTTAAGTTCGAATTACCGAGTAATATTTGCATCTTTAATTAGTAATAAACAAGGTCACGATTTTTAGTGGGTCGTTACACCTTCAACTTATCAACTTCAATCTCCAAGCCTCGATGTGCACTCTCGTCTCTCTCTCTCTCTCTCTCTGTTTCTGCAGTAGCCCAGCGGCTTCTTCATTCTCGGCAGTCCGCAGTCGTCAGTCCCAGTCGGCCTTTCACCTTTGCCCCAGTCAGTCACTGGTAAGTGGTAATATATATTGAGTAATGACTAAGAGTAACTGAGAATAATGATTGATCATGTTTATATTATTGTAAAGCCCCAATTTTTAGTTTATGCTTCAATTTAGTAAAGGCCTAATAAGTAAAGCCCTAACCACTAATTTGGAAATTGGTTTATACTCCAATTTAGTATTGCCTTAATATGTGAAACCCTAATTTTTATTTTATGCTTTAATTTGAAAATTGGTTTTTTGGTTTGATATTATAAATTTTAAGTAGTAAGATGACCATTTATGTTTGAAATTAGATTTTGGGTTTATGCTTGGAAATATGTTTAATTTCTATTTCTTGTTGGATTTTTTAGATATGGAGAGATATTTAAAAGGAAAAAAATCTCTTGAAGAAAACATTGTTGTGGAAAGCACAAATAGAGTTTCGGCCTGACAACTGCCCAGCCAAAACAAAAAAATTTCTGACCTCACTAACAAAAAATCTTAGCTATGCCGCTAGGGACATGGTGCCACATTATTGTAGGTACAAGCTAAATGATCTTTCATGCACTTTACCCCACCTGTTATAGTTTTTTTCCCCAAAAATTTCACTGCATATAAACGTATCCTTGTTTTTCTCCTTCAGCATAGATTTCAGTGCAATATTTCCAAGTTGGGTCTTTTCTATTGTTCTTCCCATCTTTTTAATGAATAACAACTTTCAAATTAGTACTTGTTTGCATCGCACAAATTAAGATTGATTTAAACTTTGCACAAGTTAAAAATTATAGCATTTGTCAATACACAAACACACCATTTTTATTGAACTAATTGAATTAAATTCTTAATTCAATTACATTGGACGATGAACTTATATAGCAAATCCACCATGGAAAAACTAAACATTATCTAGAGTACACATCACTCTGCTGCCCTAGTTACTTAGCCAACATTCTAATTGAGATGTAGTACATAAATCTTCAACATTTTTAACACAACAAGTTGAATTTCTTGTTCTAGTGAAATGTAGCCATCCTCATTTGGCATACTATTTAAATCAAGCGACGGCCTATTCTTCACTTTCTAATTTCTTGTGCTAATTTTTGTATCCAAAGCTTCATTCGGTTTGGAATCATCCACTTCATCTTTGACCTTCACGTTCATGATTTTGGACATTACTGTGTAATGACATTTTCAATTATTAATGATCAATATATTCCCATTATGAAAATAAACAATATTTAATGAAATAATTAAAGGCCGCATGCATACTAGTTATGGAAATAACGTATTTATTATTACTAACAATCACTTTCGACATGGAAGGAAACAATTGAAATTTAATTTGGGACGCAGCCGAAGCAGTAAAACATGTTCAACTAGGGTAGCAGTACCAATTACTTTACACAAATCTGCTTCTAGTCAACTGTAATGCACTATCACATGTTCAATGGTAAAGAAATCAAAGGCCCAACAAGAAGTCAACAAGGTGGATGGGTAGGTAGGAATGAATCAATATATTATATAATATTAATATAAACAAAGTTCAATGGTGGCGTTGAAGACGAATAGCGAACGTAACAATCTATCTACAAAACGAATTCTGAAAAAAGAACCGATGTCTCGAGGTAAGTTGGGAATTAGAAATAAAAGATGGAAGGGAAATTACTTATCAATTTTCACACTCTAGAGGCTGCAACAGGACATGCCGATACCTGACAAGAAAGCTGCTGGCTACTGCTACATTGAGACACAAGGATATGCGACTGCTTGCATATATAAAAGAAGTAGATGCAGTAATTTTCAAATTCTTAACCTAGATAATTTCACTTGATATGGGAATCATGGCTAGGCTGGGGATAACAAGCTATCGTCTTTTTTTTTTTTTTTTTTTTGGTGCTAAAGAAAATCAAAATTGTGGTTCGAATTCGACGCTTGAGCCTCTGTCGTCAGGAGGCGTCACTCTAGAGGTGAAAGGCTGCAAAATAGGCATATGCCTCGTTTCTGACCGTTCAAAATCTGGTATCTTGAGGCAGAAACAATACAGTTCCCACACCTCCTCCTCGCCTTTTCAAACTATTTCAACTTTTATTTTCTAAAATTGAAAGAAGTAAAAACATGGCAAGCAATATTCGTATATAATTTTACATGGTCTCAAATTTTAAGACTTTTGGTCACACTGAAGCTGCTACTGTTCTAATGGCGATACCCATTTCCCATAGATCTGTAAGCAAATTCAAGAAAAAGGAAAGCCTGAAAGAAGAAATTAAAGTTGAAAATGAGGGAAAACCCGTGAGAGAGATAGGGAGAGAGAGCGTGAGAGAGATAGGGAGAGCGAACTACTAGAGAGATGAGGGGAGAAAGCATGGATGAGGGAAAGCGGTTGAGAGAGCAATGGCACGAGGGTGACGGCTGACAGACGAAGCTTCTTTTTTGGTTTTTCTACCTTTTTTATTATGTTTTTTAGTTAAAAAAATCAGTGTTCTTAATTGTTATTACTCTCCATCTCCAACTTATCTCTTTTCTCTATCTAATTATTATAACATATCTTGATTCAACTATTTCATTTCATTTATCTTTAAATCCATGCCATACAAGAGCGAACAAAAACTAGTCAAACCACTACATATCAGCTATACTACGAAAGTAACGATCAATTTTTTTGGCCTATTTTTATAAAATATAAAGATATATAACTTGATTTATAAAAATAAACACATTATTCTCTTTGAATTATGTTTCATGAATGTCTCATACTTAAATTCTTTCACCTTTTTCTACCATGCATCAAAGTATAGATTTGAAGATAGAGTAAATTACAAAATACTAAGTCATACTTTTTAGGCTTTTCGAGTTTTCTCGGTCTTTATGTCAAAGCCAAGGACCATATCATACCGTTTGGGCTTTGGCTTTCAAGTCCAAACCGATTTTTCAAAGTTAAAGCCCCGACCAGCACTGACCATTTTGGTCCAGTCTTAGTTCAAACCTATCGGGCTCTATTTTTTTGCACAACCCTATCCTTTGCCTCTGTCATTTTTTCTTTGTTCTTTTGCTTCATTTGGACTTGTCTTGTTGGACCCTTCCGGATTTAATTAGATGAAGACCTTGTTTGAGATTTTCAGCTGATTATTGCTTTTGGCCCTTTGTGTCTTTTGCCTAGTTAGATGGGCTTGTTGGTTCTAGTTTTAGTTCAAACCTTGTTTGTTATTTTGTTAAGATATTGACTAATTTATCTTTGTATCATTCGAAATTATATTTTCTCTACCATAAATACTTCAGTGGCTTGGCACAAGAAACAGGCCAAGACGCTTTAATTATCATCCGTCGATACTATTGGGCTTAAAAAGGGTCCAGCCCATGTTGAATATCCAACTTAAAACAAGTCAAAAGTTGGAGGATAAATTATGTAATTTGATTAATTAGTGTCTTGAGGCGCACGAAATTTCAAGGCAAATTGTGGCTATATATCTTATGTCTTTTGGTTGCTGGAACCCACGAAAAATAGAGACACAATTTCATCACATAAATTTAGGCACGGAAATCAAAGAGGAAAGTTGGAAGAATAATTCACCGTTTTTGACGTCAACTTTATTTGGAGGAATTTCGACTTCTATTCGGTGTTCAATTTCTTCAAGTGGTGGTTTTCTCCAAGTTAATTCTTGGAATGAGTTAGGTGATATTTTTCCTCATCTCCTGTTATTGATTATTGGATTCCATCTATTGTTGTTAGATGAGTAGTTTGTGGTGCCAAGAATAGTAAGATCGGAAGAGCGTCGTGTAGCGTGATTGTGGTAGTGTGTAACCGGTTAACTCTTGATTTAGGGCAATAATCTTCAGAAGTTAAACATTGTATTCCCATTATTATTTGGTGATGGTGGAGTTGTCGGTTTGCTCCATCGATTTTCCCTTCTCATTGGAGGGTTTTACGACGTAAAATAATTTCTGGTATTATTTAAATTTCCTCACGTATATAATTATTTGATATATTGATTGCCTATTTTAATCACACCGGTTTAGGGAAATTGATTAAATTCCCAGCAGTGGTATCAAAGCCAGGTTGAATTGTGTGTACTAAAATAGATGGCACAGTTGGTAGTGCTATGATTAGGCTTACTAATCATAATTGGGTGACATGGAAACCTAGGATGGAGGATATCCTTTATTGTAAGGATTTGCATGATCCTATTGATGGTGATGATTCTAAACCGAAAGATATAGAAGATAGGGATTGACAAAAACTGCACGTGTGCTCTTTGGGACGATAAGACAGTGGGTGGATAATAGTGAGTTTCATCATGTGGTACAAGAGACAGATGCAAATAAATTGTAGACTAAATTGGAGTCCATGTTTGAGAAGAAAACTGCAGCCAGAAATGCTTTTCTGATCAGAGATTTGGTCAATATGAAATATAAGGACGGTACATGTGTGACAGAGCACTTAAATAATTTCCAGAATGTTGTGAATCAGCTGGTGACAATAGGAATGACTCTTGAGGATGAATTGAAAGCATTATTGCTTTTGAGTTCTTTGCCAGACAGTTGGGAGAATTTTATTGTGACAATAAGTAACTCTGTTTTAGATGGTGTGTTATCTATGGACTCTGTGAAGAACAGTATGCAGAATGAGGAAATCAGGAGGAAATCTTCAGGTTTGCATGTGGGTTCAGATAATACATTGGCTATTGTTTCAGATAATCACAGAGGAAGAAGCAAGAATAAAGGGCAAAGGCGTCATAGTAAGTATAGAGGCAGGTCAAAGTTAAAAGATAAGAAGAATGCATGTTATCACTGTGACAAAGATGGTCATTATAAAAGAAGTTGCATAATTTGGTTGAGAAAGCAGAACGATGGTAATAATCAGAAGAAAGAGGATGAAAATACTGTAGGTATGGTGGCTAGTGAAGTACGCTCTTGTGGAGTGGGTCAATGCCTGCATGTTGGAGACCCTTTTACTGAGTGGCATGTTGACAGTGGTGCCTCATACCATGTTTGTAGAAATATTGAGTTGTTTACTACATAGAGAGCATGTGATTATGGCCAGTCAAATATAGCTAACTCTTCACATTCCAAAATCATGGGGTTCGATGACATTCATCTAGAGACAAAAATATATGGAGTTAATCCTAATCCTGAAAGATGTAAGGCATATTCCTGACATGCGATTTAATCTGCTTGCAATAAATATGCTCGAGTGAATGGGGTATTTCAGTACTTTTGGTGGTCAGAAGTGGAGGTTATCAAAGGGATCTATGGTTGTTACCAGTGGAAAGCTTTGTTGCACGCAATACAAGACTTATGCAAAGGCTTGTAAGACTGGGGTAAATGTAGTTGAAGATCCTTCATTGTTTATGCGATAAGCAAACTAGAGTTCCCTTTTCTGGCACATTTAAAAGAAAAGAGAATATTTTAGATCTTGTGCATTGTGATGTGTGCCCTCCTGGTGATGTAGCATCTTTGGGTGGAAACAAATATATTTTGTTACATTTGTTGATGATGCTTCTAGGAAATTATGGGTCTATCTTCTAAAATCTAAAGATCAGGTACTCTAGTGCTTTAAACAGTTTCATACAATGGTGGAACGAGAAATAGGGAAATGTTTGAAAAGCCTCAGAACAGATAATGGTGGGGAATACACTTCATACGGGTTTAGAGAGTATTGCTCAAATTTTGGGATTCGACGTGAATTTACAGAAGTAGGGACTCTTCAGCATAATGGTGTGGCAGAAAGAATGAACCATACCATTCTTGACAGAGTTAGATGCATGTTGAAGACAGCGAAACTTTCTAAGACATTTTGGGTGAAGCAGTTCGGACTGCCTGCTATTTGACTAATAGATCTCCTCAGTTTTCTTGGATTATGATATTCCAGAAAGAGTTTGGACAGGTAGAGATGTTTCATACTTTCATATGAAGGTGTTTGGGTGTAAAGACTTTATACACGTGCCTAAGAAACAGAGATCAAAGCTTGATGACAGAGCTACTCCTTGTGTTTTTCTTGGCTATGGTGATAAACAGTTTGGTTACAAATTTTGGGATCCCAAGAAAAGGAAGCTTGTGAGAAGTAGAGATGCGGTGTTTTGTGAAGATTAGATGATTGTGGACTTTGATAAAGTTGAGCAGCCTAAGGAGATGACTCTAGTTGTTCCTGGTCTCATACCTAGTAATTCTTCAGCATCTCAGCCTAGCACTAGTAGTCAAGTATCTCCTATTGTTGATGAAACAGTTGATGAAGATATTTTAGTTGATCAAACTAGTGATCAGGGAGAGCAGATTATTGATCAGGGGGAGCAGACCCCTGCTGAAGGAGAAATTGGAGAATCAAGGAGATCTGCAAGAGGGCGTGTACCATCTACCAAGTATCCTGAGTCTGATTATATTTTCCTCAGTGAGGATGGAGTACCAGAAAGTTATTTAGAGGCTCAGAGTCATAAAAATAAATCCCACGGGATGAAAGCCATGGTAGATGAGATGACTTCTTTGAAGAAGAATGACACTTATGAGCTGGTAAGTCTTCCTAAGGGTAGGAAGGCTTTGAGAGATCGGAAGAGCGTACAAAATCAAAAAGGACAGCAATGGTGACTTGTTGAAGTACAAGGCTCGTTTGGTGGTGAAAGGTTTTGGGCAGAAATACAATGTTGATTTTGATGAGATTTTCTCTCCTGTGGTGAAGATGACATCCATCAGAGTTGTTTTGGGTTTAGCAGCTAGTTTGAACTTGGAAATTGAACAACTTGATGTGAAGACTGCCTTTCTTCATGGTGATTTGGAGGAAGAGATTTATATGGTACAGCTAGAAGGATTTGAACATAAGGGAAAAGAACACCTTTTATGCAAATTAAAAAAGAGTTTGTATAGCCTAAAGCAAGCACCAAGATAGTGGTATAAAAAGTTTGATACTTTTGTGACAAGTCAGGGATATAAAAGAACCACTGCAGATTCTTGTGTTTATTTCAGATCTTTTCCAGGTGATAAATTTGTTATTTTGCGGCTTTATGTTGATGACATGTTTATAGTTGGCCAGGATGCAGAATTGATACAGAAATTGAAGGATTCTTTGCACAAATCTTTTGATATTAAAGATTTGGGGTCAGATAAATAGATTTTGGGCATGGAGAATGTTCGAGACAGAAAATCTAAGAAGTTGTGGTTATCACAGAGACATTATATTGAGCGGGTACTTGAAAGGTTTGGCATGAAAGAGGCTAAGCTAGTTAGCTCACCTCTTGGAGTTCATTTCAAACTAACCAAGAAATCCAGTCATTCGACTGATGAGGAGAAGAAGAAAATAGAGGCTATTCCTTATTCTTCAGCTGTTGGTAGTTTGATGTATGCTATGATTGTACTCGTCCAGATATTGCACATGCAGTTGGTGTGCTAAGGAGCATTGGGAAGCAGTAAAATGGATTATGTTGTATCTCAGAGGAACTCTAATTTGTGTTTGGGTTTTGGAGGAGCTCAGCCAGTTTTGACAGGGTATATAGATGTAGATATGGGAGATGATCTTGATAACAGGAAATCTACATCTGGCTACTTGTTTACTTTTGTGGGAGGAGTTGTTTCTTGGCAGTCTAAATTACAAAAATGTGTAGCTCTATCTACAACAGAGGCTGAGTATGTTGCTATCACTGAAGCAGGGAAATAGGTGATATGGTTGAAAATGTTTCTTGAGGAGCTCAAGTTGAAGCAAAGTCAGTAAATCATTTATTGTGATAGTTAGAGTGCTCTTGAGTTGAGTAAGAACTCTATATATCATTCTCGCACCAAACACATTGACGTCAGGTATCATTGGATCCATGAAGCAGTTAATGAGAAGCTTCTACAGTTAGAAAAGTTTCACACTAACAAGAACATTGCTGATATGTTGACAAAAGTTTTTACCAAGCAGAAGCTTGAGTTTTGTGCCGCTCAGGCTGGCATGCATTCTAAATGATACACTTGAAGTTTGGGATACCTCCCTCATGGACTAGAGGAGGAGAATGTTGGGCTTAAAAAGGGTCCAGCCCATGTTGAATATCCAACCTAAAACAAGTCAAAAGTTGGAGGATGAATTATGTAATTTGGTTAATTAGTGTCTTGGGGCGCACGAAATTCAAGGAAAATTGTGGCTATATATCTGACGTCTTTTGTCTGCTGGAACCCACGAAAAACAGAGACACAATTTCATCACATAAATTCATGCACGGAAATCGAAGAGGAAAGTTGGAAGAATAATTCACCATTTTTGACGTCAACTTTATTTGGAGGAATTTCGACTTCTATTCGGTGTTAGATTTCTTCAAGTGGTGGTTTTCTCCAACTTAATTATTGGAACGAGTTAGGTGATATTTTTCCTCATCTCTTGTTATTGATTATTGGATTCCATCTATTGTTGTTAGATGAGTAGTTTGTGGTGCCAAGAATAGTATTCTTGACGGTGTTGCATGATTGTGGTAGTGTGTGATTACCTCTTGATTTATGGCAATAATCTTTAGAAGTTAAACATTGTATTCCCATTATTATTTAGTGATAGTGGAGTTGTCGGTTTTCCCCGTTGATTTTCCCTTCTCATTGGATGGTTTTAAGACGTGGTGTTATTTAAATATACGCACGTATATAATTATTTGATATATTGATTGCCTATTTTAATCAAATGGGTTTAGGAAAATTGATTAAATTCCCAACAAATACTTGTACTTTGAAAGGATAAAGCTTACTTCCTTTGTGGGATGTCTCCTTCCTTTGTGGTGGCGATTTTTCTTCTTTTGTGGTGGTTGATTCAAGTGTGTCAATTTTGTGTGATTTTTGTGGTGCTATCATTGTTGGAGTTGGGTAGTAAAGTCTGGGTCGTGGATGATTTTTCAACTCCGCCATCGCACATTGAAGAAGCAAGAGAACAAAGAGGAAAATTTCTTTTCATTCTCTATGTTCATTTTGAAGTTTCTTGTAACCTCTTTGTAATAAGTTTTTGAGTATTAATTCCATTGTAATTCTTTGTGTGTTTGCAAAGGAATAATTACATAACAAGTGTGAACAAGAATCCACTTTTATAATTATTATTATTATACCAAAATTTTCCACAAGAAGTCTAAAGGAAAAAAAAAAAGTTTTTTGAGAGAGTCATGTTTGTAGTTGGTTAGCGTGCTGTGAGCACTCTCTTAAATTCTTTTTCTTTTGAATGGTTTTCCGCCCATTTATTAGTCTTTTTGGTAATTTTCTATAATTGGGCTCTTTATAATTTTGTATTATTTCCTTTTTTTACGCATCTTTTGATAATCTTCCATTCTGTCTCTCTTCATCTCGGTTCTCTCTTCCAGAATCTTCATTTTTTTCTGACCAAATCCTCTTATTGAGCTTAATTTCTAGAACATCTCTAGCAAATCAATTTTTTTTTCATTTTATTCTTACCTTATCTAGATCAATTAATATCTAAGTTATTTTTTGAAAGTTTCCTGGTCTCTACTCTTTTCTTTGGTAATTTAGGGTAATTTTACTTTTAAAGATCGGATCCAGATTATGAATTAATTAATAGTTGTAATTGTTTTATGTATTGAGTGTTTTTAAGTTTTGATTTTTCCTGATAATGAATTGTGTTGTTAATATATATATATATATATATATATATAATGTTATTGACCTTTGTTGAGCTAGAATATGGAGAATGATCTCTCGGCCAAAAAAATAATAATAATACTAAAATAAAATAATAATATGGAGAATGATTGTGTAAGCAGCAATAAGTAAAGCTATTGCAATGCCAGATAACATAAAATCATTCAGAGAGCGATTCCAACACAGGTATTTTTACCTAATGTTGAAGAGAAAATATGATAGTACACAAATATATACACATAGAATAGCCGAATAGGGTGTGTTGTACCTTAAAATATGGGTCAAAGCTAAAAACATTCCAGCCAATCGTCCGGGCATTGATTAGTTAAAGTCCACATAGGACCAAAGACTAAGACATGCGAGAATAAATATTGAAGGACCATTTTTACTTCAATAAAAAATATGAACCAAATAATAAACAATTAAGAGACGAGGGAATCAAGTTTTTTTTTTTTTTTTTGGAGGGGGGGGACAACCCTCAACTCTTTGATTCCTTCCTAAATTCTCTCTCTTTTTGGGTTCTCTCTCTCACTCTCTCTGTCTCACAAGTTGCAGAGAAGTCTCAAATGGCAGAGAAGGAAAAAAAACACTTTGTCTCTCTATGTTCACCCCTCAAAGACCTCCATTTTTAGACACAAAAGACACAGGAGAGAGGGAAAATATACTACGCACTGTGGAGATGATGATGCTCCCTCTTGCGGGTTTGATCCCCCTCCCCCAAAAACCACTCCAAAAACGCACCACCATTTTTACTATTCACCATCTTCTTCACTACATTTTGCTTGTTGGCGTAAGGGACGATTTTTTCTGTCAACAAATGGCACTGTCTGTGGGAAAATTGCTACAAAAGGTCGATTAACTTCGTGAGGCAAAGAAACGAAAAAAAAAAAAACACAAAAAAGGGAAAGAAGAAAGCAAAAGCAACTTGGTTCGGCCAAGGCACAGCCGCCGGAACGGCCATGAACACCGACTACTCTGCTTCTTCCTAAACGTGCAATCTTAGTACCTTCTCCCAACACAGAAGTCTTCAAGGTAAGATAGAAACCTCACATCTTATTCTCTTCTCTGTCACAATAAGCACTTCCAACATTAATTTTGCATGAATAATGATACATGGGAATCTGATCTGAGGCAAAAGGTGTAGAAGCCTATGTTCAAGATTTGTATTCTATTTCTGGCCACCGCTTTGTTTATTCATATTAATCCCTTTGAAAAATTCAACCTC
>CAVNYN010231686.1:0-44599 GCA_963692815.1 Nyctanthes arbor-tristis
CAAAGCATGTGGAAACTAGCTATTGGATCCAAGTGTCTCAAATCTTTCCCTTTAACTCTTAGTAACCCCTTCATCTATTAAACTCGATAATTAAGTCCTTGTATTTTCCGATTATAATAGTGAAACATCATATCGTTACCTTAAGAATCTTTTTCGTCTCAAAATTTACTACCCGATTAAACTTAATCATTCATGTAACCAATTTCTATAACCGATGAAGAAATTGACATATATTCAAGTAATTGTCAACTAAACCAAAAATGTCTTCAAATTCATATAAAATGTCTTGAGTAGACATTCCATTATTCATCGATTAATTATAGTTGAATATCAAAACCAATTATTAATCCGAAGATATCCCTATTTCAAATAGAGGAATTTCACGGGATGTTACACATATCATAACCCAATTTGCTTCCTTCTTCAAGATCATTAATACTCCTTTTTTCCCTGGCTTTTCAGTTCTCCAATTTTGAATTTCATTTCTATTTTCGAGTGTAAATGTCCATGTGAATTTGTTTGATCCATACCATGAAATTTCACCTGTTCAACGGTAGTTTTTAGTCATTTAGACTTTTAACAATTACATGTAATGCTTCTTTCTTTTTCCCTTTTTTTTAAACTTACTTGTAATATCTTCAATGAATGTTGGCACTTGAGTAGTGTGTCAACTCTAAATTTGATTTTGAAATATTTTAGAATAGATATATGTATTTATGTTGGGTTTGTGATTTTTATTTATACTACACTAAGTTAACAAGTGAAATTAGGAGTCTTTTTCTTTGATTCTATGTTAAATCGTTTGATTTTTACTTTCATTTTTTTACTTTATTGGTTGTAGTTGATTCTGAAGACTTATAGTGTATTTACCTATTGAAAGAGTATTTTTTGCCATGGGTGATTAGTTGCGCAATCGAATGAATGATAGTCTCATTGTTTTTTGCGGAAAAAGATGTATTTTTGAATATTAACAATGAAGTTATTGTAAAAAGGTTTCAAAATATTCGGAAAAAACAATTGTAAGGTATCTTACTTTAGTAGTGTTTTTATAATAGAACAATTTATTATTTTTGACTTGTTAGTTCTTTTAAGTCTTCGTCTTCACTGAACTCAAATGCTAGCTTTGCCCCTGACTTAGGGTCGTGCAACAAGACCTAGCTCGGTAAGCTTGAATTGGGACCAAATTGAAATCGCCGATTCTAGTCCAGGCTTTAACTTAAAAAAAAATTGGGTTTGGGTTTGAACCCTAAACCCCGAACGATTATAGTTCGATCTCGAGCTTTGACATACCTCGAAAAAGCCTGAAAAGTCCAAATAGAATGACTCGATATTTTGTAATTTGCTCTATCTTCAAATCTCTATTTGACACATGATAGAAAAAGTAAAAGAGTTTAAGTAGGAGACAAAGTTGTGAAACATAATCCCAAAGAGAATGATGTGTTTATGTTTATAGATCAAATTAGAGCAAGATTAATATTGAGGCGAAAAGGCCAAGGAGAAGAAAGCTAAGGGGAAAATTTGAAGGGGAAAAATCTATTTCTAAATAATATATAGAGGAAAGCATTTAAATTTGACCCGTATCAAAATTTGATTGGTTTGCACATGAATTGTAAGTGGAATATAGTGGGTGGAAACAGGTAAATGAGGGGCTAAATTTAGCCCCTCACTTTCGCAATTCCCCCTTAATATAACACTACCCCTCTCTTTCCTCAATATTATTTGGATTTGTCGGGGTGGAAAAACTCAAATTTGGGTTATTTCCGTCCCACATTAAAACATGATCTTTATATATATATATATATATTTACATTTTATAGAAATAGGAAAGACAAAAAAGATCGTTACTTGGATAGTTGTAGTACAATTGTTTTATAGTTATTTGATTAGTTTTTTTTTTTTGGTATTTTTTCTTGTATGACATAGATTTGAATTTAAATGAAATGAAATTCTTGAGTCAATCTATGTGATAATAATTAGATAGAGAAAAGAGGTAAGTTGATGGTAATACTAGTTTAAAACATTGATTTTGTTAACTAAAAAAATAATAATAAAAAAGAGTTTCATGTACATATGAGCTTTTTTTTTTATATTTGAAAATAAACACTGATTTGTCGTTTCTATCCCCGTTTAAGCCCATTTTAACTGACGACTTTTTTACAAATTTAAATTATACACAAACCTTTGCATTTTTGCGCTTAATTAAAATTACAATAAAATGAAATTAAAACCACTCATTCCATATAAATTTAATTAAAAGTTAAAAGAACTCAAATATCCTTTGTAAAGTTAAAAACATAACTATCCATCTAATTCGTGGAATCTAAAGACATTTAAGCTAATACAAAATTACAAACATGAAACAACAATCGTTTAAAACTCTAATCTATCTATCTATATGTATAGTATATGTATATGTATATCTATATCTATATATTTTAAATCAAGAGTGACTGTGCCTATAAGAACCATAATTTTCCCACATTTTTGCTGCGGCGCCTATCGGTACAGCGATTCTTGTGGTGTACATCATACCCATATTTCTTAATTTAATTTCTTTTTACTTTTTTTTACCCACAAAACCTTTCCTATAATACATCATCTTTCTTACTTTATAAATCACGACTGATTGGCTATTTATGTCTTGCTCAAGATTTGTAATTTGCAACCAATTTCCCTTAATATCAGCCCTAAAAATCTGCAATCTAACTTAATTGGAGTTTTCATTCCTCTTTTTTATTTTGCTTCGCGTGGCAAAGAACCAGAGTAACCATGAATACACCTCGTTTGATTTAGAAAGAATGTCTACAATTTATTGGTTTTATTTCCAAAAAAGAAGAAACTAATGGCGTGAATTTTTGTTGAAATAGAAATTGAAGCATGTTTAGATTATTGTTTATACTTGACACAACTTTGCGAAATTCGGTTTTCTTTTGCCTTCACGCTTCTTTCAATTTATTTAGATGTTTCAAGTTGAATACTAACGAGACATATCGCGCTTCTAGAACAAATAGAGAATCAAAATTTGTAGAACCATCTTCTTGCTTTAAGAGAAACCCAATAAAATTAATTTTTGTGTAAAGAAAGTATGTTGTTATCACCAATTGTATTGAATCTAATTCTTAATAATTGTTAACTATTTGTCATTAATTAATAAGAAGTACATTCCGCGCATCGCTAGGGGAGAGAGATAGAAACAAGTTAACAAATAACGGTAATATGGTAGTGAAAAATGTAGAAAGGGTGTTAAAAATGATGGTGAAAAATTAAATTAAAGATGACAAGAAAGTGGAAATAAAGGAGATAAATTTCACTAAAAAGTTAAGAATTCAATAAAAAAAATATAGGGAAAAACATGAGATCCATCAAACTTTTTCTCTCTTTTCAAGTGGACAATATAGAGCTTAATTTCGATGATGATTAGAAAATTCAATTCGAGTTTACAACTGGTGGCTGTAGTTTAGTGGTAAGAATTCCACGTTGTGGCCGTGGAGACCTGGGCTCGAATCCCAGCAGCCACAAATGTGTTAATTTTTTGTCCCATTTCGTAGTTTTGTACCGACTTGAGTAACGACGACGTTTAGGATGTCAAGCTCCCAATATACACTATTGCACGGGGAAAACGTACATCAGATATCAACCGATTGAGAGTCATTTATCGGATCGCCCTCGCCTTTGTAATTGACTTCCGATTGCCACCGTAAGATGCTCGGATTCACCTCTCTCTGTTTTCCGTTTTTTAAATTTATGATTGTAATTTTGTGGTTGACTCATCTATTTCGTATTCGACGGTTTAACTAATTTTTACATCTATTTCTTCGTAGTACTGGATCTGGAACTTGAATTTGAGATATATTTGATAAATCCTCTTATTTAGGAAATTCAATTGGCAATCTGTTGAAATTCTTAATTTCTTTGGTCTTGGTTCTTTTTCTTTTCATTTTTTTCCCTTTGTCGTAAATCAAGTGTTCCGATTGTGTATCATAGTTTTGACCGCTAATTGCTACTTATGTTTCGATAATTCTTCTTTATTTAGTCCAAATAGCATTTTTATTCTTTAAATAAAGCATCGGATAGCTCCAATATTACATCTTTAGTGTTCAATTCTGCTTATCTTTTAGTCATTATCTCCTGATATTTGGTCAGCGGAAATGAAAAGGGACAAAGTGGTGATTAATGTTATCTCGGGCTTTTGACCCTGCTTTCAGTAATTAGTAAAAGCCCCTGCTTTCAGTAAACTAATTTAACTAGTAAAATAGTAATGCCGGAAAGATAAATCGTTTTCTATTGTGTTATAGTTTTCTGTTTTTACTCCCTGTTTTTGAAGATAGCTGGAAGATCCAAACGTCCCGTGAGTAGGTTTGGATGTCTGAGAAATTATGGAAGGGAAACTCTGCATTATATAGTGATATTTATCGATGAGATAACTGTTCTGTTGGTAGTTTCCCGTTTGAAACAAATCCACGTATATAAGAAGTTGAAAACAATTTATGTTAGACAACCACAGTTCTAATTTTAAAATGGTGGGACAAATCTTGAGTGAGGCGTAGGTCAAATGTGATTAATAAGATTTTTTTCCCACATGTACATTGGTAAAAAGAAGAGCTTCTTAGTAATGAAAGACAAGTTTTAGCCTTTAGCAGGTCCGTTAAAATATAGTGTATTTGGAATGGTTTGAGTATCTGGACTTTAATGCCTAGGTATGCCACCTTTCATATGGACGGTATGGACAGTGGATCGTGTTTTCTTCACTGTCTTGTTGACAATTATTGTATGTGTGCTACCCTGGCATCTTTCTTCTCCTTTATCTTTACACGTCAACTACATTTGTTATTACTTATAAATCGTTTCTTCTATTTGTTTGTCTCTATCTTTCTTTAAACAAAGGCATTATCGCTTGTTCCAACGTCCCTTTCTCTGTCATCCATTGATAAAAATTTTATGGCCTATATGATGGACTTAATTTGCTTTCTATGGTTCACTGCCTGTCCCAATGTTTGGTATTTCTTGTGTTATATATTGATTACTCTAAGAAGCAAGGGGGAGAGGGCGGATATGATCTCAGTAAGTGGTGCTGGTGCGCTGGCTCCAGGATTGGTCATCTCTATACTAATAAAATAATGGTAGAGTGGTATTAAAGGGGCCATTCATCGAGGAGTATAGCAGTTATTTCTATGATTAATGTAGATGCTACTGAATTCCAAATGTCTGATTAGCAAATATAAATATTTTGTCTGATGCTCTTGATTAGGCAGTACATTGGCAGATTTTTCACTTCATTCCATTTGTTGCAACAGATGATTGATGATCAGGACCTGGGCTTCTTTGCCAACTTTCTCGGTATCTTTATATTTGTACTGGTGATTGCCTATCATTACGTCATGGCTGATCCGAAATATGAAGGCAACTGAAGATTTCCTTCTGTATCAACCTAAGTGATGCATCTTGAGCATTCTAGTTTTGTAGACAATGAGGATCAAATACATTTTTCTGTAACAGTAGCTCCTCGAGACAAATTTTAACCTTGCTGCTATTCATTGACAAACTTGGAAGACGGAATTAGTATTCATAATTGATATATTTTCTTTTATTTACACCATTTCGTTTTTCCTTTCTGTTCTATTATTGCCTTTTTTTCGATAATTTCATCTAATTATGAGCATTGATATGCCAATGCTTGATGATTAATGAAACTGAAGAAGTCCAGTTGTCCAGTTAGATCTAAAGCCACAGAGGAAGTGGCTGAGCTTTTGCGGCCAGATTTCTCTTTGTGCACAAATCTGTGTCCTATGATACTGGGGCCGACTAAAGGTGGTGGTGAGAAATTTTAATTGCACAATTTCTACGCACTTCTCCCATATCTGGCATTGACCCTGTATAGGGATTAACGAAAGTAGAGTTTTCAAAAGAGTAGTTAGAGGTTAATATCAGAGGACGCAGAAGAAAGGTTATGAGCGTGTATTTGCTTAGTTTAGAACGGGGCCGATGGTGTGGCCTCCGAAGCGAAGTGCAATCTCCTCTCCTTTTGTAACCAATTATTATATTACCCCTACTCCGTGGCCGTTTCATCATACTTTACTGTTTTTAATCTTTTGATGAAAAATATATTATTTATTTATTTATTTATATTGTTGTTACTAAACAGACTCATGATATATCACCATTGATAATGAATTATTATATTATTATGCTTTTTTGGTGATGTGTTATTTTTTATCCCCTCTACATCAGCTTCGCCTCCCTGGATATATGAGGTTGATACTCTTAACCCGTCACAACGTGAATGAACGCTAATATCTTGTAGCATCACTCAAATCTATATATATTATATAGAGGAATATCTGCCGAATCACTTTTGGTGGGAAACTTTTACTTTCTATTTTCAGGAATTTTTTCCCTTTTTCCTCCTATTTTTCCTTTGAAATTGGCAACCTGCTTTGGATAACGAGGTTTGTGTTAAATGAACTTAATCACGCGGCTTCAAGATTTGAATAAATATGCATGGTAGAAAGGAAATCTTCAAAATGGCCTGCGGTTTTCCTTCAAGGAGTGCCTCTTTGATTGCCGGCTGGAAAATGGGGCTTGGGAAATCCCAAAACGCAGCCTTCTCCTTGGGCTTGGAAAATGGATCCTGGAAAATCGTTGAACACATCCCAGGCTTCACTCATGCTTTGAAAATTTGTTAAAAAGATCTGGTAATTGCATATTGAAGAGATTCCGCTTTACTACTCGATTGAATTCCTAGCCATGCATTTGACAATAAAATAATACACACATCTATAAATATTCATTCTATTATGTCTAAGCGAGAGGAACGAAGAGAGGGGAGATATAGAGCTGTAGCTATCTTGAGTTTTGATTTGGAAACTCTTTGAGAGAGACTCCTGATATTAAAGATATTGGGATCACTTTCCCATCGGCACTCACTAGGGATGTAGTAATAGATATATGATCAGATAAACAAAGAGAATGGGAGCAGGAGGAAAAAGATATTAAGGTAATGACAAAAAAATTCTCCTGGATTTGTTTTTATTTAAATTAATATCCTTTTCTCCTTTCTTTCATGCTGGCAGAATGAGCAGGGGACGAGAGATAACCGGGAAGCGACAGAGGAATATGTAAATTAAGCCAAGCCTTGAAGCGTTTGATGGAATTTGATAACTCTGTTTTTCTTATGCACAGGGTATGACCAAACACTCCTCAGTCATAGGTGAAACTGTGAAAGTTGGAAGAACGTGTGGAATTTCTAAGCTTTATTATATATATGATTCGAATTGTACCGGCTATAGTGACAGTAGCGCCTTCTCTTCAAGTAGCCTTGAGCACAAGGTTGGAAACAAATTGAGTTGAAATTGGGATTTTTCATATTTACCTTTGATAGTAGATAAATTAATCTAACTTAGTTTCACTTCTGTTGAAATTTTGATCGCAGAATGAAGAGATTTCTGCATGTGAATAAGTGTGATGGTGTTGTTAACATGGTTTCTGCATAGTCTTATTTTTCCTCTTTTTTTAAATAATAATATATATGTTTTTCTTTATTTCTTTAGGTATTTATTTGATTGGATGGTACATGCATATATATATATATATTTTGAATATATGCATATTTGTTAAATATTGTTTTTTAAATTTTTTCAACCGTATTGTTCTTTAAATTTATCAACCAAAACATTGATTGATGAGTTATAAATTTTGGAAAAAGAAATCTTTAAAGGAGTGTTTACTAACTAAAGTTAATAAATTGATCTAAAAATGGTAAATAAAAAAGGATTAATACATGAATGGGGTTGCTTGTGTCAAAGAAAAAGAAAGATGACTGAATGAGTTGTATCAATTAATTTTATGAATGGAGTTAACTTGAGTCTTGATATTATAATTTAGTTGGTAAATCTATAAATATAAAATTAAAAATGGTATTTAAATAAGTATTTTTTTAAGGTACTTATATAAGCATTTTTTTTAACGCAAGAGGGGGTATGGGGGAATTGGGTGAGGGGTAGGTGTGGTTTCGTTTTCTTTTTGCCTAATAAATATACTGACATTAATAAAATGTTGAATAGAAGTTGATTTTAATTATGGTATTAGAATTAGAATAATATAGTAAATAAATCTTAATATAAAAGAAGTGTCGATTTATTTTAATAAATTCATGCACAAAAAGGAAAAAATTATTAAATGAATGGAGTTGACATAAAAAGGGAGGGGAATGGGTGGACAAAAAGGACATGGTTAGAGAAAAAAGCTATACCATAAATATAATTTTGAATAAAAAATTGAGATTACGTGTCTTTTCTTAGATAAATGGTAAAATGGAAAATCACAATTATAAATCTTAATAGGTGTAAAAAGAAGTGCCAATTAATGTACTTCAACAAGTTTACCAAAAAAGAAAATGAATAGTGTTACGGTAGCATTAAAATTAGCTAAAAGGCTAGAAATGTAGAATGATAATGGTATTTCAAATCAATGTTGGTTTTTTTCCCCAATAAGTTGGTATTAATAAATTGTTGAATGAAAATTGGCCATAATTATGACATTTGATAGCATAATTAAGTTCAAAATCTTGATATAAAAGATGTATAAATAACTTATTCTAATAAATTTATATAAAAAGGAAAAGATTCAGTAATGAATGAAATTAACTTGGTCGTAAAATAATTAGTTAACAAATATCTTCGAATCTGTAAAATTTTTGAGTAGGAATGATAGTATGGGGGTGTTTCTAGAGCGGTCATGCCTCGACTTTTAAGACCCATTATTGACCCATTTATTCTTTTATTTTTTTAAGCAAAAATTTTATTCATATAATTAATACTTAGCTAATCTATATAAATGATATTGTAGTATAGTGATATAAGTCTACAATTTTATTATTATGATGCTAGAGCTTAAATTTAACTTTGACATTTCAACTTCTTAAAACTCCATCTATAGTGAGGCAAATCATCCTTACCCCAAACCCATAGTTGGGCGGCTTGATTAATCTTGGGAGCGATAGACGTATTAGTGGTGGGTCCACAAGTTCACCAGACAACTGGTCAAACTGCCATCCTTAGATTTAGGGTAACTATGTTATGCATTATACATTTGAACAAAAATAATTCGTTGTTGCGGCTAAATATTTAAACTATCATGTGTTTTACTTCCACTATTGCTAATGTGTTCAGAGGATAATAGTTTGTTATATTATTATTAGTGGTGTATAGTTTTGTTAGATTATCGACCACTCTTAGCTGGAAAAAATAATTCAATAGACTTGCTAAAAAATTGTAATTGATCAAATTTGTACAACGCAATCAAATTTGCCGCTGATAAAAAAATTTCGATAAAATTTTATCGGTATGCTAATGATGATTTATCAAATTAATTTACCAATACTACATAGGTAAACAATCAAAACTATTTTTTAAGTCCGTGCAATGCACGAGTAATATACTAGTGTCTGTGTGTATATATATATATCATTGGATGTCTCAGATAATCACCGAGCTAAGCCAGATTGGCATATAATCAATCCAAGAGGGAGAACGCGAGTGGTGTGAAACAAAAGATGCAATATCGTGGGGAGCTACATTCCTTTCTCGGGGAATATAACTAGGAGGTCCACAATTGCATTGTTCAAGCAGTGGACAAAACTAAGACGGTGCATATCATTATTTTGTTTGATCTTTTTTTGAGGGGAGTATTTTGTTTGATTTAGTGCTCCAGTTGTATTTTTAGTTCAAAAATTTTATTTTATTTTTAATCATTTATATTTAAACGGGCACAGATTAGATGTGGATCAAGATTGACACCCCCAACCCAACCCACCAAACCTGCCGGGGAGAATGGAGGAGGACTTTTTGAATTCAGGGTTGAGCAGGTTAAATTTCATCCTAAAAGGATAGCCAATGCGCTAGTCTCTCAAAAATTGTGGATTGTTGTTACTAGAAATAAAATGTTAGGGATCTTAATTGAAAATAGTCCAAAAGTTATAATATATGTCTATACTTACTATATCTAAAAGGGAATAAGTGGGAAAAACATTTTTGGGTAATTTTACCTTTTCTAATATTTCATAATTCCAAATATTTTTGAGTTTTAATATTTTGCAATTTAATACATTTCTTAAATTTCATTAACTAAACTATACAAATGCTATAAGATTAATTTCCTTTATTTTTTTAATTGAAATTGAAAAAGGAAAAAAATAAACCAAACCATCACATATGCTATGTTCATTTCTCTTGTCCCTAGTTTATGTTTGTCAGTTGTTTATATATAACAATATAATAATGTTTCATGTCGCTTGCCTGCTCCATAGCCTACATTTAGAGCTGGGCATCGAACCCGAAAAACTGAGAAACCAAACCGAACCGAACAAATTTGACAAAATGGTTTGGTTGGCGGTTTGTTTAAGACCGAACGGACTCGATCCGGTTTGGTTTTCAGGTTTGGCCGGTTTGAGATAAAAACCGAACCTGACCGACCCGGTTCGGTTAAACCGATCAAAACCGGTCGAAACTCCTTTTATTTTTATTTTTTTTTTTCAAAAGGGTTCGGTGTATTTCTGAGACGAGCACAAGGTCCACAACCACAGATCTAACATTATTCAATATACACAACCACAAATCTCAATTCTCATGTCTCAAATGCTCAATTTACAATTCATAGTCATTTGGTAAACTCAAGGCCAAGGCAAAATTGAAAATTGAAACCTCATCTTCCTTTCGGCTGACCCGCCTCCGTCCGCCACGGCCGCTGCTGCTCTTCGCCTTCATCCACCACGGCCGTTGCTTCTTCGCCTCCGTTCGCCACGGCTATTGCTGCTTTTGCTTTGCGTCCGTCTCCCACAGCCACCGCTAGCCTGCTAAGCCATTGCCAATGTTGCTGCCGCTGAATGCTACCACCGCCGCCGCCATTATCAGACTTGAGAGAGAACCGAGAAAGAGATAGAGAGAGAGAAAATGTATTGTGTTTGTGTCTATGAATATAAGATCAGGGTTTTTTGCTTTTGTTTTTCAAGTAGGGCCTTCAATTTGGGCCAAGCTTAAAAACATAATAATAATACAGAGCCCAAACTGGATAACCAACTTGACCCAAACCGAATGGGTCGGGTTGACGGGCCGATCTCGGTTTGAAAATCTATAAATCGAATTCATGTCGGGGCGTGCTCAGGTCATGGCCAAAATAGGACCACCCGACCCGACACCCAGGCCTACCTGCATTTATGTCTATCTATCTCTCTGTGTGTGTGTGTAAAAGAATATAAGAGGAAAACGTTTTTGGACAATTTTGCCCTATGCATTTAATTTAATTTCATGTTTATTATTTTATTATTTTAAAAGTGCTAAGAGCATGATTAATTTGGGGGGAAAAAGTTAAAGAGGAAAAAAAAACCAAGTGAAAAAACATATATCCAAATAATGTGTAGGGAAAAACTAAAGGGGAAAATAATATTTTGGACGCGTGTCACATTTTGATTAGCTTGGATATAGATTTGTGGGAAAAGAAATAAATCTGGTCTCTCATTTATTCATTTCCACCCCCAAGAATAGGATTTTACCCCAAAATCTTATACATTATTTGAGTTTGTGGGTTTTTCCCCTACATTAATCATGCTCTAAGAAGTTACATTCATTCATTTGGGCTTTTCTTTTGACCCATTACCATACTAATTAATTCATATTCATATTAGTAAAAAAGGAAATGACACACATTATGCATTATAATTAAATAATTAAGTCTTATTTAGGAAGGAAGCCATCAGACAATAACACATTTTCCAGGTGAAGAAAGTAGAAAGATAGCTGAACCAAAAATCATCTATATATATCTATATCTATATATTCCTAAATCAACAGTAATCTAAATTTGTTTTCCCATCTAAATGTCTTGCTGACGTCACGCACGCATTATTACATCGCTTTTTATTTATTTATTTGTTTTACATTTTTCCTTGAAAACACATTTTAATTTTGGTTGCTTTTCCTTGATATACATGTGCACCTCCTCTTCTATAGAGTAGCCTTCCATATTCGCAAACTTGACTACCGATTGCACCTGTTACTTCCATTTTTAAGAGTCCCATTGCCATTCTAATTCTGCACTTGAAGATGTTTCCGGTTCTGTTTATTTAGGTGACGTAATTGGAACGGATTCTTGTGTACACATACAATTCCCTTATAATCTACATTCATTATTGTTATTCATGTTATGTTCTTCTATTTTATCTATTTTAATTTCGACTGAGTTTCTAATTTTTGTAGGTTTCCCAAATTTTTAATATCATTATTCTTTTTTCCGAGATTATGAATGGTTATATGTTAAAATTATCCTAGCATTAATAATCTATATTTGAATTATCTTCTACTCGGTTTCCTTTTGTGCGCTTTTGTTGCTTTTTGGCAGTGATCTAATTAATTGTATAACTCAATGTCATACTATGTATTCATGCATTTTTCAATAGAGAAACCAGATTATAGAATGCAACATGTTAATTTATTTCATGCACACATATATTATTAATTTTCAAATTTGTTTGTGAGATCCCAATTTGTATTTACCTTTTTATTTCACATGGCTGCCTAAACTTAATGGCTAATTTATATATGGACCAACAGTCAAATGTGGAATAATCAAGTTAAAGGTCAAATTTAGACTAAAATGCATTAATTTAATTTTTAGGCTATCATTTAAGCAATTAAATAAGTTTGAGATTTATATAGAATCATATTATAAGTCGGTAGTTTAAATAAAGTAATGCATGAAGTTAGAGACCTAAATGGAGAAAAGCAAAAAGTTGGGGGACTTTGGGTGCAATTTTCCCAAATATATAGATATTTCTCTTGGATTTTGGCCATTTCATATAAACACACCGAGAAAGAGACCGAGAGAGTGAGAAAGTCGGGAAACAGTTTTGGCCATTTCATATAAACACACCAAGAAAGAGACCGAGACAGTGAGAAAGTCGGGAAACAGGAGCTCGACCAAGGGAGACAAAAAAAAGGAAAAATGGGGGCGAAAAGAGAACTAGCCACGAGATTTTTTTAAAGTGAGTTCTTGATCAATTTGGGTTTTCCGATTTTAGTTTGATTTCAAGAGGTAAGTGGAGTTTTAATTTTACTGTTGAGATTACTAAGCCTATTACAAGATATTTGCAAGAACAAAGGCACAAATAATCTCTCAAGTGTGGAAATCCAAACACTCTTCTTTGCTCCAAGTCTTCCTCGTTGTTTGGTGTTTGTTGAGCTCAGACTTAGGACCACACAATATGCACCTAAATCATTACATCGTCTCCTTGGGGAATGGCAACGAAGGCTCGCCGGAAAGTCGCCGAAAAAGGCCACACCCTATCTGCCTCTCTCTTTCTCTTTCTCTTTCTCTTTTGAAATGCTAGCCAACGTCCCAAGACAACCAAGACAAATGATTGTCTTTAAATGGGTAAGGCTCCAACGGTAATACCCAATTGGGCCTAAGCTTCTAAATGAGCCCAATAGTGGATTTAAGTAAGCCACACTCACAAGTCTTCACCTTGGATCACATCAATCCATTGCCCGATTCCCCGATTATAGGTGCTATCCAAAAGGTATGATGTGGTCCTAATAAATCATTATCGCTCTCTCCAGCCAAGTACCTGCAAAATAATTAACCATTATCAATTCCAAGAATTGATAAACATTTGTTAAACTTACCAACCGCAAGTACTTTTGTTTCAACATCCGCTGGATTATCATCAGTTGCAATTTTGAGTAGTTTAAATTCACCTGAAGCTAACTTCTCTCTAATGAAATGATACTCTACCTCAATGTGCTTAGACCTCTCATGGTACACTGGATTTTTACACAATATCAAAGCACTTTGACTATCAGTATATATCATAGCAGTTTCACTCAAGAAGTTAAGTTCACACAATAGGCCTTTCAACCACATGTATTCTTTTACAGCTTCAGTGAGTGCAACATACTCAGCTTCAGTGCTGAAAAGTGTAATAATAGATTGCAACTGTGATTTCCAAGTGATACAATTACCACACAAAGAGAAGAAGTAAAAAGTAGTAGATTTCTTCTGTTCTTTATCACCTGTAAAATCAGAATCTACGTAACCTTTAAGCTCAAGATTATCACTTCTCTTTTCGAAAACTAACCCCCTCCTGACAGTCCCACCCAGGTATCTCAAAAGCCATTTAAGAGCACTCCAATAAGGTTTACCACGATTAGCCATGAACCTACTTAGGAAACTAATGGCATGAGCAAGATCAGGTCTAGTGGTTATCATTGAATACATCACAGAACCAATGACATTACCGTAAGGAATCTTACTCATTACCTATTTTTCTTCATTAGTTTTGGGACATTGTGCAGAGGACAGAGTCATGTGTGCACCCAGTGGTATATTGATAGACTTAGCAGATTTCATGCCAAACTTGGTTATTACTTTTTCCAAATAGGACTCCTAATTAATGGTTAATCTGTTTTCCGCCCTATTTCTTTTAATAACCATGCCGAGAATCTTTCTTGCTTCACCTAAGTCTTTCATGTCTAATTCAGATTTCAAAAGGTTTTTCATCTTCATGATTTTAGCTTTACTAGGACTAGCAAGCAATATGTCATCCACATACAACAACAAATAAATTTTACAACCAGGTTTGCAGTTATTGTAATAAAGACATACATCAAATTCACGCATTTTGAAACCAATTTTGAGCACATAAGTATCAAATCTCCTATACCACTGTCTAGGACTCTAGTTTAGACCATACAAAGACTTCCTAAGCAAGCACACAAGTTCAGACTTGCCCTTCACCTCAAACCCTTGAGGTTGGGACATGTAAATTGTGACATCCCGCGAAAATTAAAAATAAAACTGCCAAATTATAAGGCCTATGCTATTTCTGTAATTAATGGATGTTGCTAGCTTTGCCAAATTTATAGGATATTTGTCATTTCTATAAATAATTGGTTGTTATTTTGCCAAGTGTATAAGGCACGTGTAATTTTATAAATAATAATTTTGTTAGTTTTGCCAAGAGTATGAGACACTTGGCATATTTGTAAATAATAAATTTGTTAGTTTTGCCAAGTGTGGACACTTGTGAGTTTTGTAATTGGCGGATTTCATATGCTATTTAAATATAACTAAATCTAACACCTATAAAAGGGACCAAAATGTAAAGGAACGTCGTCCAAAAATTTAGAAGGCCATAGAATACTACTTAAAACTTCCCAAAACACTCTTTTTACTCTTAAAATGAAGCCCCCTCCATATATATATATATATATATATATGAAATCTCCACTTGAAAGACACTTTGCTAAAGAAAATTAAAGAAGTATTTGGCAAAACTTTGAGGTGAGTAATTGGTACTTTGATTTCCTTTCAATCATTCATTAAGCTTTCATAAATTGAATATGAACTTTATGCATTGTTATGGAAAGAGAGATTGATTTATTGCATTTGTAACGCTAGTTAATGCTTTACTCGTTTTGAATTGCTTTGTGGAACATGACCTTGCTATGTGGTCTTGGTCATTTTGGCTATATGGCTTTACTATGTAGTCTTACCATTTTGAATATTGGATTTATGTACGCACAATGGGTAGTAGTTTAACAAGTGATAGGGCCCCTTTGTGCATCCAATGGCTTTGTGCATCTAAAGACTTTGTGAATCCTATGATTTTTTCTTACATGAAGAGTGAATCAAAATATTTGGTTATTCACTGAGTACGTTGTACTCACCCCTCCTTCCTTCTACAATCTTGAAGGTATTGAATTAAGAGCTTTTTGGCTGGATTGTCCCAAAGGTGGAAAAGATATATGTATGTGATCGAGATTTCAGTGTGTGGCCGATGTTTCTTGTGGGTAGCTCACAATATACTTAATTATCAGAGTGTGTAGTTAAAGCGTCTCAATACTTTTGAATTATATTTGTAAAGTATCGGCCTCGATTTTGAATTGAGATATATATATTTAAACGCTTCCACTACTGATATTTCGAGATAATATGGTAAAAAAAATTGGAGGCGTGACATAAGTGACTTCCTCTAACTCTCCGTGAAGAAAAGCAGTCTTAACATCTAATTGCTCCAACTCCCAATTAAATTGAACAACTAATATCAAGACTAACCTAATAGTCTTATACTTGATCACCAGAGAGAACACCTCGTTATAATCAATCCCCTCTCTCTGATAAATCCCTTAGCTACCAACCTAGCCTTGTATCTCATGGGGTCATTAGATTCAACTCATTCTTTCAACTTGTAGATCCATTTACACTGGACGACTTTTTGATTCTTTGGTTTCTCAACCAATTTCCAAGTCTCATTTTTGTTCAGAGACTAGATCTCCTCCTTCATAGCTTGCTTCAACTTTTCAAAGTCTTTGCAATTGATAGCCTCTTCAAATGATGTAGGCTCAATAGACTCTATGACTTCACCTGAAACTAAGATAAAGTCGATCAGATTCTCAGATATGTATCTCAAATTCGGCTTCACTTGTCTTTTCTCTCTATCCCTAACCAATTGATAATCAACCAAATTGGTACCTGCAGATGTTTCTTCTCTAGGAACATTAGTTTCAAGAATTTCAGATTCAAGCTCAAGTTCAGGTTGCTCATTAACTACTTCATGATCATATTTGACTTGAGGCTGGGTTTCCTACCCTTTGAATTGATGTCTAATTTCTTCACCTCAAACTCAATCTTCTTTTCAGAAAAAGACTCCTCATTCTCAATCTCTTTCTCTCGGGTCTTGAGGCAAGACATCTCAAGTTCATTGAACTTTACATCTCTGCTACATATAAGCTTAATGTCTCTTTTACCTAGTACCCACAATCTGTAACCCTTCACTCCCTTGGGATAGCCCAACATGACACACTTAGTAGCCTTAGGGTCCAACTTGCTCTCAACTTGGTGTGCAAAAGCCGTACAACCGAACACTCTAAGATGTGACAAATTTAGAGGCTTACCAGTCCGCAATTCTTCTGGAGTTTTGAAGTTAACAGTGCTGGAAGGAGACCTATTTATCAAATAGGCAGCAGTGCACAAGGCTTCACCTCAAAAGCCTTTAGACAACTCTGAGCTGATCAACAAACATCTGACCTTATCTATCAAGGTCCTGTTCATCCTTTCAGCTACCTCATTTTGCTGCAGGGTACTTCTGATAGTCCTATATCTCCTGATACCTTTGCCCTTGCAGAATTTAACAAATTCAAATTTGTAAAACTCTAGTCCATTTTCAGTCCTAAGAGTTTTCACACTTCTACCCATTTGGTTCTCAACAAAGGCAAGCTAGGACTTGAATTTGCTGAAGGTTTCAGATTTGGATTTAAAGAGATACACCTAAACTTTCCTTGAGTGGTCATCAACAATGGACATAAAAAATTTATTTTCCCCAAATGTAGGATGTTTTTCTGGTCCCCACAAATCAGCATGGATGTAATCAAGAGGGCACTTAGTGTAGTGCTCACCAATCCCAAAGCTAACTCGGTGTGGCTTTCCTAGAACACACATCTCGCAAAAGCTCAAAGGTATAGCACTATCTTTCCTAAGGAACTTTTGGTTAGTAAGACATTTCAACCCTCGATTCCCAATGTGTCCCATCCTTCTGTGCCAAAGGTCTGACTTATCGTCAACAACTGAAGATAGAGCTGATTCTCTACTCTCTAAGGCTTCACCTTGAAGGACATACAACCCGATTTTCCTTCGTCTTTTCATAACTACAATAGATCCCTTGGAAACCTTAAATGTACTACTGTAATTTCCAAATTTATAGCCTTGATCCTCCAGAATAGTAATCGAAATAAGATTCCTAGCCATCTTGGGAATATGCCTGACACCCAATAGAGGCTGACTATACCATCATGCATCCTAGTGGCAATGTCTCCTACCCCCTGCACAATATGTGAAGTGTCATCTTCCAAATAGACTTGTCTAGGCTCAGCCTCCCAGTAGTTATAAAACCAAGATCTATGTGGACATGTATGAGTAGTGGCACATGTATCTAGAATCCACTTATTGCGAAAGTCAATACTGCTCACATTCATTACATGTAGGCTCTCCTAGTCACTAGAAGTGCCAGCATCAATCCTGTATTGATATGCAAGTCATGAAAGGAATCAGCAACAACAACTAGGTTCTGATCACTACGCTACTGTACTTTTTGTTTCCCCTTAGAGTTAGGACATTCTCTCTTAAAGTTCCCCAGCATATTGCAATTATAGCACTGTTTACCACTCTTATCCCGAGATTTAGACCTACTCCTTGACTTTCCTCTACTCTTCTTACGAGTAGAGCTAGAGTTACCCTCTCTGGACTCATACCTCCTTCGAAGACCACTAAACAAGCTCTCATCTCTCATGCCCCTTGACTCTTTCTTGACCTCTAACTCTCTAGACTTCAAGGCATCTATCACGATAGCCTAAGTCAACTTATCCCTACCATACTTGATGGCATTCCTAATATCACGATATGAATTAGAAAGAGAGTTTAAAAGAATGACAGCCAAGTCTTCATCATCAAATTTCTTTTCATTGTGGGCCAAACTCTTGACAATGTTGCTAAAATCAGTGAGATTTTACTCAATATTCTTTCCCGTATCCATTTTAAAACTAAAAAGTTTTTCAAGCAAGAAAATCCTGTTTGGCAAAGTTTTTGTCAAAAACATCTTGTCAAGAGCTTCCCACAATTCTTTTACAGTCTTATGTTTATCAATTTGTCTTACAATATCAGCATACAAATGCAGAATTATAGAAATATGTGTAATTTCATTCATATCAGCAATTTCATCAGGCTTAGCTTTTAATGCATCGGGGTATATGCTTGGGTCATCAAGTGCTTTAACAAATCTTTGTTGAATTAAAATGGCTTTCATCTTTTGGTTCCAAACCGAGTAATCTTCATTTCCATCAAATGGTGACAACTCTACTTTCGACCCCATGACGGGTGACTTCAAGGGAGATACTAATTCAACAAAAGTTACTCACACATAAATGCAACCTAAACTAATCTAAACACCGAAATCAATTTCCAATATGATGCAAATCACAACACATTCACGCACATGTCAATATTCACCAATACCAATTTTTCGGTATCGAAGACAAGGAATACACCAATGTGCCAAGCAGGACTACCCAAGAAATTCAGTCAAACAATAAAGTCACAATAATATGGCAAATAAGAGAGCAATGAATTCACATACTCCCATCATCTAAGCTATCACAAATAATCCAAGCATCAAAGATAATCAACAACCTAAAAATGCTTTTAAAGGGATAATTTAGTGTGATAATACCCAACACCATTGAACAACGGTGTTTTGTGGTCTTCGACACTTGATAAATAAAGCAATCCAGAGAATATATGTTCTGAAACGGTGCACCACCAACCACGATGTGAAAGCTCACCGGAAAATCACCTTTACCTCGCTGTTGGAGCTCTACATCCTTACCGGATGGTCCAAAAATTACACCACCACCACCAAAAGGTCCCTCTCGACATGAGGAACAAACTGCATGTTGATGTCGTCGCCAAAAAATTTGCCCCGCGCCGCCACACGCACCGTCTCCAGAGGCTGCCGAAAAAACGAGCTCTAATAGTGGATGCGCCTCGTCGCGGTGAGTCTGGGTCTGGTCTCGGTTTCTCCAATCGACATCTGGTTTGGCCGAAATTGAGCTTCAAAGTCGCGATTTTGAATTTTTTCAAAGAAAATCTACACCACTATTCTTGCGCGATTTCAGATCCGATTTTGATTATTTTTCCACCACTTTAAACCTTCTACCATAGCCATGATACCATTTGTTGAGATTACTAAGCCTATTACAAGATATTTGTAAGAAAAAGGGCACAAATAATCTCCCAATTGTGGAAATCCAAACACTCTTCTTTGTTCCAAGTCTTCCTCATTTTTTGGTGTTTGTTGAGCTCAGACTTAGGACCACACAATATGCACCGGAATCATGGCACGGTCTCCTTGAGAAATGACAACGGAGGCTCGCTGGAAAGTCGCCGAAAAAGGCCACACACTCTCTCTGCCTTTCTCTTTCTCTTTTGAAATGCTAGCCAACATCCCAAGACAACCAAGACAAATGATTGTCTTTAAATGGGTAAGGCTCCAATGGTAATATCCAATTGGGCCTAAGCTTCCAAATGAGCCCAATAGTGGATTTAAGTTAGCCACACTCACATTTACATTATGTTTAATTTGAGTTTTTGATATATACGGTTTCATGTGATGAATTTTAAAGGGGATAATGACTAGTTTGTTAATATAAACTACATGTATTTAAATTTCTTGAGATATATGAATGATATGAGATTCTAAGGTTTGAAGTTATTGGTTTTAACTTAAGAAATTAATTAAGTGCATTTAGCTCTTTTTTTTTAACTTTGCCTAATGTTAGAAGATGTGAATATTAAGGTGATTGTTAAAAATTAGTTTAACTATACAAGTACATGGATAAACGAGCATGATTAGTTACTTTAAAGAAAGAGGATTTATGAAAATATGGATTCAATTTCCAATATAAATGAAAAAAGGGTTTATTGAGCTATCATAAGGTGTTTGATGTCCAAACTTTGACCACAAAGAATGGATTACCAAGATAATAACTTATAGATTGCTTGGAATTTTGATATAAGTGGCAATAACTATGGTTGAAATTTGAGTTACTACGTGTTGGTGATATTTTAAAGATATGATCTTATGACAATTGTAGAAACAATTGACATCAAGAACAATTATAAAATGGGGGTAGCTTTATTTAGTTAAAGAAAATATGAAATTGGTATGAATTTAAAAGAAAGAAAAGGAATAGAGAGAACGAGGAGCAACCGAGCTACATGGAGGAAAAGAAAAGAAATATTGGGAAAATTTAGGAAAGGAGAAGTGGAAGTGGATGAGAAGAACAAGGATTCAAAAAGTGTAAGTTATGCTTTGTTTCAAGTTCTTGTATGAAATAAATTCTTAAGGTTTACAATATGATATTGAGGCTTTAAGTTATGAGATTTTATTATGGGAATATGAGTTAAATAAGGAAAGTCATATTGTGAAATTATTCTTAGACATGGAACTGGAATCAAATAAGGTATGGTATAAAAATATGTAAAGTTAGTGTGTGAAATCATAATTTAAGAAGGAAAAATTAAAGTTGAAATTTTTGAAGTTGGAAATTTTGAATAAAATATTATTTGGGTACTTTAAAATGAAAATTCTCATGGAATTGAGTATTGAGTGTATAGTCTTGATATTCATGGATTAATTGATATGAAATGGTGATTTGAATCTAAAATGGAACGCTATGAAATTAGTGTTGATTTTTATGAAAACAAGTATGTAAATATGGATTTAATAAAGGTAGAATATGCTGAAATTTTACGTGGGTTGATATAAGTGCCTTAATAGCATAGTACTGGGAAAGATTTCAAAGATAAGTGAAGTTAAGGGTGAAAATAAGATTTGGACAACATTTTATTCAAACAGGAAATGAGAAAATGTTGAAGAATTAGAAGGAAATAATAAGCTTGTAACTTTAAAGATAGTTATATATTAATATAGGTAGATGGAGAGGGACAAGTTAAAGGAAGTGATATAACTTGATAATATATAAGAATTTGAAATAGTAGTAATTAATGTTGAATGGAATTCTCATATTATATTATAAGAAATGGAGAAGGAATTAGAATCATTACGAAACGAGCTAGATTTCCATGTAAATCAGGTGAGTGGGACTCTTCTCTTCTTGCTTTTTAAATGAAAATTAATTATGCTTTGATTTCACATGAATTTGAAATGTTTTATGATGATCATGTATTTCTATGAAATTTGACAAAAATTGATACTTATTTGGAAAAGTTCATGTGGATTTTTACACGAAATGATGCTCATGATTTGTAGAAAAGAATGTTGGATTTAAAATGTGATTTATCGATATTAACCCCCAAAATTGTATCAAATGTTATGTACATGCTGCCTACGAGCGAAGGGGCCTATAGCTCAAACTGACAAGATGATTGCCGCCCAGGCAAAGAGGTATATGGCTCAAGCTGGTTGTTGTGCCGCCTAGGACGAATGGGTCATACGGTACTTATGACTCAAGCTGGTGTCTACAGGCGTATGACGTAAAATGAATACGGTTACATGATGACATGAGATTACAGATATTTTTTAGGGTGGATTTTATGATGATTATTAAAATGAAATGATGTTCATGGTGTTTTCTAACATTGCAATGATGCTATCAATGTTGATGTTACGCTGGATTTATATTCAAAATTATGAAAATCCAGAATTAGTTTGTACATTTTACTCAAGATTTGTAAAAGGTATATTTTAACTCTCCGAAGCATGTTTATTTACGAAATTCCACTCACTGGGCTTGTTAGCTCATATGTTTTCCTAAATGATTTTCTTTTCAGGTTGCAATTCGAGTTTGGGCAACGCATTCTGGGCAAGCCTGCTATTTCGAAAATTGAGCCACCACCTAACGTATTATCGAAAAGAATTTGTTATAGGATTTGTTATTACTGTGATTTATAGACGTGACACAGTTCAGGTTACTAGTATGCATTGGGTACCTCGAGTGAATCCTTCCCATATTAGTATATTTCTTCACATATGAAGTATTGTAAATTGTAGTGACAGGAATTATTATATTGTAAAATGTTAATGGGTTTGATGTTGAGAGTTTATACAGGTTCGTTTTCTTATTAAATTAGGGGAAATATTGCCAAAATTTTCCTAAGATAATTAGCATGTTCATGAGCCTTGACGGTATATTCTAGCTTCTAGTTGGAATTTATCGTCGATGCACGTTACTCTTCAAGTAAGTTAAAGGTACTAGGAGCATGGCATGTCAATCGATCAGGTATCAAACAATCTTCCCATATTACAGATGACAAATCATTTTGTATAAGAAGTTCAGTGGACGATGGTTGATTATTAGTTCATTTTTGTATTCTGATTTGAAGACATATTTAATATTGTTTATTATTACATATGTAATTTAATGTGTTTGCCTTATTTTTCACAACATCAATTTTTGACATCCTACTTACTAAGAGCTCGTTTGATTCTCATTACTTGTCAAAATTTAAGTGATAATTATTCATGGCGTTTCAGGTTCGTCACGCATGTAAATAATTTTCATGATTATACATCTTTTAAGAAAATTTTTATAAAACGTCTTTACAAATGACAAACCATTTTGTATAAAAAGTTCAGTGGATGATGATTGATTATTAGTGCATTTTTATATTCTGATTTGAATACATATTTAATATTGTTTATTATTACATATGTAATTTAATATATTTTCCCTATTTTTCACAACATCAATTTTCAATTTTTGACATCCTATTTAGTAAGTGATAATTATTCATGGCGTTTCGGGTTCGTCACACGTGTAAATAATTCTCATGATTATACCTCTTTTAAGAAAACTTTAAAAAACCTCTCGGAGGTTTTGTAAAAAAATTTCCCACCCCATGTGGCGTATATGGATGTACGTCATGTGTATACGTGATGTACATCCATACACGCCACACAGGATGAGAAATTTTATTACAAAACCTCCAAGATGTTTTGGAAAGAGACTCATCTCTTTTATCTTTAATTTTTTTCGATATATCTACCTGTGCGTTGCTCGGGTGCAAATACTAGTAATAACAATAAGAATGAAGTTGATCATTTTGTTATATAAAATGTCCTATAATAAAGTAGTTAGTTTAGATGCTTAAATATAATTGTTATAAACAAAATATCTTCAAGAATATTCCAAACTTTTGTACCATATTTTTTAATATTTATCTCATATATATATCACTTCTAAATCATAACAATATCATACAATTCCATTGGTTTTAGGCTTCATTTCTAATAATAACGTGCAACGCACTTTAAATTGGACTAGTTTTCCTTAAAAAATAAGTAGTTGAAATCTCAATAACATCTACGAAGATCCTACTATAGATTGCTTATCCATTTTGAAAGATTGTGATGAATTTGCTCATTTCATAAGTTCAATAACAATGCTGCTAATTTGTCTATTAGAAACAATCTCCCATTGGAAATACACAAAATTCGGGTAATTAGTGTAAAAGGTCCTTACTTTTGGACACTTTTCTACAGTTGGTCCTTACATATGATTGTTTGCAATTTCATCCCTACTTTCATATTTTCTTCCCACAATTCATCATTAATGTTAAATTACTCCCTTATTAGAAGGGTATTTTTGCCCAATTACAATTAAAATAAAAAAGAATTACAGATAGAATTTCCAAGATAATTAGCATTATTTTTTTGCAAAATAATTAGCAAGTGGTGCAGTGGTAAAATAGTTAGCATTATTAGGAAAAAAAACGTAAATAAAAATCAAAAAAATTTATTCTAAGAAATGAGAAAATAAATGAGGCAACTAGGCCTGGGCGTCAGGTCGGACAGGCCAATTTTGGCCCTGACCCGACATGATTTCGGTTTATAGATTTTCAAACCAAGACCAGCCTGATGGGTCGATCAACCGACCCAAACTGACCCGCAATGGGTCTGTTTGGGTCGGGTCAGTTATCCGGTTTGGGCTCTGTATTATTATTATTATGTTTTTAAGCTTGGCCCAAATATTGAAGACCTAAATTGAAAAACAAAAGCAAAAAACCCTAATCTTAGATCCATATACACAGACACAGTACACTTCCTCTCTCTCTCTCTCTCTCTCTCTCTCTCTCGGTCCTCTCTCAAGGCTGATAATGGCGGCGGTGGCGTATTAGGCTAGCGGTGGCGTGGGGGATAGACGCTAAGCAGAAGCAACAACGGCCGTGGCGGACGAAGGTGAAGAAGCAGTGGCCATGGCAGACGGAGCCCAAGAGCAATAGCGGCAGTGGCAGACGGAGGCGGGTCAGCTGAAAGGAAGATTAGGTTTCAATTTTCAATTTTGCCTTGGCCTTGAGTTTGCCAAATAACTCTAAAATGTAAATGGAGCATTTGAGATATGAGAATTGAGATTTGTGGTCGTGTATATTGAATAATGTTAGATTTGTGGTTGTGGACCTTGTGCTTGTCTCAAAAACACCGAACCCTTTTGACAAAAAAAAAATAAAATAAAAGGAGTTTTGACCGGTTTAATCGAACCGGATCGGTTTGGTTCGGTTTTCATCGGGTTTGGCTAGCCGAAAACTGAATCGGACCGAGTCGGTTCGATCTTAAACAAACCGCCAACCGAACCGTTTTGTCAAATAACATAACCGAACCGATCTCGAACCGGTCCGGTTCAGTTCAATTTCTCGGTTTTTCCTCTTCGATGCCCAGTCCTACGGGTGACTGGAAATAGTAATAGTTTGATGTAAGGAATTAGTGATCGAAACTATTAATGATATATAGAAAAAATAAATAGTTTTTCCTTTTCCTTTTTATGTTTTAGTACCTTTTTCATTTTTTATATTTAGAGACTTGAAAGTGCATGGGGGCAAAAATGTCCTTTCAAATAAGGGATTAATTTAGTACAAAAGACTGAGAATCAATCTATTTGTACAGATAAATATACAAATGTGTTTACATAAAGAAAGAGAGAATACATAGATAAAATTATAATTTTATTCCCTATCTATAAATATAGTTGTACACTCATCTGTACATGTAGTAATAGCATCACTCAAAGACTAATCTATATATAATTAAGAGACTTAAGTCTCTGGCACGTTTTCCCGCTCATTTTCTGGTTGCATAAGCTAGGATATTTTGGTAATTTTACAAAATAATTCAAGGATTAGTTGGTATTTTTACTGTATAAATGAGGTATTTTGGGAAAGAATCTTCGCGTGGGGTTAATCTTGGAATTTGGGCAAAGTCCAATTATTTTATTTGGGAAAGGAGATTGGGATCCAAGCTTTTCTTCTTTCACGTTTGTCCTTTTCCGTTTCTTCTTTTTCGAGTGGGATTAATCTGGGAATTTGGGCAAAGTCCAGTTATTCTATTTGGGAAAGTAGATTGGGATCCAAGACTTTTCTTCTTTCACGTTTCTACTTTCCCGTTTCTTCTTTCACCTATTATTTTTTGCTGTCAATTCCAATTCTCTTTACCTATCGTTACATTGCTGCTGGGTTTACGATGCATGATTTTCGGGATATCGATCAACTATCTTTCCATTCATTATAGTCATCTATACGCGTTAGGGTTCTTCCCAATCAAGGTAAGTATGTTAAATCTTTGGTAAATTTGAAGTTATCCTTAATTGGTAGTGTCAATACGCAAATAGGTTTGGCAAACTAAGATTTCAGTCGACTTCTTTTATTTATCTATATAGATTATTATTATTTTTTGGGTTTCTCCTTAATCGCAAGAATAATTGTTTTAGGTTTCTACCTCTATAAATACCAGTCGCAAAATTGTGTGTAGCGGTGTGTAGTTTTTTTCGCCTCATATTCTATATTGATAGTTGATTTGAATTTTATTTCTCTCTTTACCCATTATTAATGGCTCTGGTTAAAGTACAATTAAAGAACGTTGATTTGCAGTTGGACAATAAAGCTGTCTATTAGTTAGAGTGATAAGAGATCGGAAGATCCCGAGCAACAAAAATCCTACTGAGCCATATATGATTGAAATGGTGATGATGGATGAAGAGGTACGGCCTTTTTCATGGTTAATTTCTGTTTTTATATTTTTTTTAGCTTTGGTAGGATTTTTGTGTAATGTGTTGTGCATGGAGTTTCTTTGATTCTACCCTTAAACCAACCATGTATTTCTATGTAGATATTTTTAAATATCTTTAATAAGAATTAAAAATTGTGACGCTACACTTTTTGAGCCACACATTATGCTCCTGCAATTGTGTAGGACAAAGACAGACTATGGTAATTGTTCACTTATTAATTGCTGTTATTTTATTTATGTGTTATGTAAAGTTTGAGAATATGACATTATTTATTTTAGGTGAACTCATTCTTGCCAACTCCATACACTTCACGAAGGTTATCATTAATGAGCATATTAATGAAATTGAGGATTTCCGGAATAAGTATGATCTTCTTCCTCTTAGTATAATTTTTATATTTTTCTAATTGTATTTGATTCGTATTAAAATAATCCCACAACCATGTGTTTCCCCAATTATTATTATTGTTATTGATGTCTATTTAATTTGTTTTAAGGTTGGAAACCGCCTCATAGTCTTCATCTTCTGCCTAGTCCACCGGTTACTTTATAGATCCTAAAGTGGTTAAGATAGTGGCTGAAATGCTTGCAATCACTAAGGTTACCCTGCTTAACTTGCCTTTTCTCAAGAATTATTTTTATGTTATTGAGTTGTATTGCTATCAAATTGTGAAACAGTTCCTTTGAACCTCCATTATTTTTTAGTTAGGCTAATTGTCTAATTAATGTAGAGATCACGCTGTTGGATTTTTGGTAAAATTACCAATGTTATTAATCGAAAGACTTGGTCCTATCTTGGCTGTGTAAAAGAGTCATGCACTAAAAAGGCTGTCCAGTACGGGGATAAGTACAAGTGCACTAAATGTAAGGAAGTATTTAGCAAGGGTATTCACCGCTACATGGTAAGGGTTAATGTCAAGGATGGTACTGGATCTACTTCCTTGTATTTGTGGGATCATGAGTGTCGCCAATTGCTACATAAAACAGCGGCACAACTAAGGGAAATTTTGAGCTTGGTATGAAATTATCCTTCCAAGCTTTATTAATTTGTTTATTTTTTACTCATTAATTTTATCTTCTAATTTCGTTAAAAATAATTTGGTTTATAGAAAGAAGTGCACGAAAAGGCAGTCTCAAAGGAAATTGATGATTTTGTTGGTCTTCATCTTTTGTTTCGAGTTGACATTAATGATGAAGACTTTACAAAACATGAAAAAATGTACTCTCTTAGGTGCCTCACACAAACTAGTGATCTAATTGATCATTTTCTTCACAAAGATGAGCCTGAACCGGAGGTGTGTATCTTATTGCACATCTTATTGATGTCCTGAGTATTGTATTATCACATCTTTTGATATCCTTAATTAATATTTGATTCTTTAATCAAGGAACCGCATTCTGATTCTGATCTCGATTCATTTTTTGAGAATCCGGATATGACTTCTTCAAATGTGAGTTTTATTTTTTTGTTTTATATAAAGGGTATTGTAGAGCGGTAGTTAAAGTATATATTCATTATTTAGTTTAGTATATATAGTAATATATTACCTTATTGTTCATTGTAGAATTTTGCAACCATTATTGATGATGATGACGTTGAGGCTGACACCCCAAGTGTGAAGAGAGCTTTGCCTATTTATCCTGATGGCCATGATGGAGGATCCTCAACTCAAAACTCTACTAGCAAAGTGCGCAAAATTATGAAATCTGAAAAACCATAAACCTTTGAAGACAGGTCTTTTGGAGTAGAAACAATAGATTGAAAAACAATTTGGGCATTTAAATTTTAAAAATTTTTTATTTAGTTCATGTCATTTTATTGGGTTTTGACGGACATTGAGTTTCTAGAGTTAGAGGTTGATATTGATGTGAAGTTCGTTCCTATTCTACTTTAATGGTTTTAATGTTTGATATACATTTTTAATATTTATATGATTATTTTCATTAATATTATTTGTTGTTTCGTATTATATAAGTTCATGATTGTCTTGGATTATATATGTGTATGTTAGAGTATCATGGGTTATACTTCATTTCATTGAGTTTATTGAAATCCTTTAGTGTACTTCCTTTTTATTGATTGACTGCTTTTTGGATTTATTACTTTAAAATTAGAATGTAGATAGGGTTAAGTTTGCATTCAGGAAAAACTTTCTATCCCTCCAACTTGAAGTAGCATCTTTTGCAAGGCTGAGATCGGAAGCTGACAAGGTTGTTTCTTAGAAACAAAAGGATCTTTACAAAGCATTATTCTATTCCAAGCCTTATCCGCAGCCAAATTCATAAAGTTGGCTAATTTTAGTTTGGCAATTTCTGTTGTCATATATAGATTGATTAGCCCTTATTTTCCTCCACTTCTTTTATCATGTAAATATGTTAGCTTCTTGGGGTCTTTTTGATCATATATAAATTGGTGTTACAGTATAGTTATGTCTCATTCCAGATGAATAAATCCATGAATATTCAGTTTGTATATTTTGTCACATGTAAAATTTGAACCTTTAATTTTATAGTAAGTGGTTAATATTTTCTTTTTTAACACATGGATACTCTCTACTGAGATTTTTCACCTCAAATCAAGTGAAATGGGAAATTGTGTTCCTTATCAGTAAGCTGTGCTCCTTAGATCGCTCTGGAAATGGGAAAATTGGTGTTAAGCCCGCCTTTCGGCAGTTGTTCCTCCTGTCTCAGCCGAAATTATCATTTCTTGGTTTCAACAAATGGGCATAAGCACACTTTTGCCTCTTCTGACTCTTTCTTCACAGAAGGTGAGGCTCAGGGGCATCTCATTAACAGTGGCAGCAAATGGCCATACTTATCAATAAGTGGTCGTGCTTTCACTCTAGCTTTTACCAATCATCTTGAGCATGCCTCCAAAGTTTAAGAAGCTCAATAGGAAATTTTAGTCATGATTAAGTTCTAACCTTGACTGGTAGGAATTTCTATTAGAGCAATTTTCGAAATAAAATCTTATCTAAAAGTAACTTCTGAAAAAAATAATAAAAACAAAGAAGTACAGAAAAAAAAAAAGAGAACTTGAAGCTCAACATAGAAAATGGTACTTTTTCAAGAAGCACATATTACGGGAAAAGCCTAGTTTCTTCATCTAGTTTGGCCACAAAATTATGATTATCCTCTCTTTTCTTCCTTCCTTTCTGTTAGTTTTGTTGTAAAAAATAATCCAAAATTAAAAAGGAAAAAGAAAGGAAAAGAAGAAGAATCCTAAGAGGAAAATAAATCCAAATCATAGAAGGATTGTCTTGTCTTCCAAGGAAACGAAGCCTATAAATAGAGATGTTTTCTTCTTCTTTAATACACAAGTGGTACAAGCGAGTTGAGGGAAAAAATTGGTGAGTCTAGCACCTTGAGAGTTTTCTTGTAACTCTTTGTGGTTTATTCAAAGGGTAGAAAATTAGGTGTGGTAAAACTAAGGGGGATTTTTTCGGTGTTACTTGGGTCGGGTCAGAGAGTCTTGTGAAGAAAAATCGTAGCCTAGCGTCTTGAGATTTCTTTAATTCTTCGCTGGTTGGGCAAAGGGTAGAAATTGGTAGATGCGATAAAACTTGTTATATTTTTCTTGTAATACTTGAGGGATGGGTTTTGGCGAGTGAAAATTCTGTATGGTTGTAGCGACTTTAATAATATAGTGGAAAGCTTTGACAGTCCGTTAAATTCTTCTTCGTTCTTTTATTTTTCTTGTCTCAATTAAATTCCTTGAACAACGGTCTTGCGGGCGTAATCGGGGAATTTACATTAATTCCCAACAGTGGTATCAGAGCGTCAGGTTTTGTTCGAGGTGGAGCAAAGGAAAAATATGACATTCGAAGTGGTGAGAATCAAGTTTGACTTGTGGTTAGAACAAGTCTGGAATTTCTTGATTTTGATTGGGCAATTTAAAGCTTTCAAAGGAAAACCTTCTCCTTGTTCTAACAAAGTTGCTGGAATCAGTATGAGCGATAGTGCTTAGGAAGATTTATATTTGAAGACTGGAACCAGGATGTGTCTCCATCTAGCCAGAAATGTTCTTGTAAATATTCATAGAATATTTGTTGTGAGGGAACTGTGGCGTCAATTTGGAGAGGTGGATCCGGCAAGGGGTTCTTCAAATTTGTTGCACCTGGAAAAATAGTTTAGTTCTTTGCGAGTTGATGCAGATACAAAAATTCTCAATGAGATCGTCTGGAGACTGGTGGTTGTTGCAACTTGTTGGTGTTGTAGACTAGCTGACCACGTAAGAAAATATTGTCCAGGTGGAGCAGGTTTGGCTACTGTTCTGATTTGGATAATCCGACTTTCTTGGTGTGAAGGCGGTGGAGATGTGCTATGAAATATGTGAGTACATCCCCAAGGTGTGTCGCTAGGTGCCATCGTAAAGGATGTGTGTTACTTCTAGCTATTGTATTTACACACGGCATTGGTTGACAGTGATGCAAGGTGTGTGTTTGTAGTAATGTCGATGGCTGATGAACTCTCAAGAAAGCCAACGAGAGAGTTGCACAACAAATTTCAGCAGGTTTATTTCGACATTGAGCCGATGACAAGCTTAGAATTGTTGTTAATTCTAAGTGGTTATATATACTCATGTGGTGGAGTATGAGACTGTCAAAGTGTGTCAAAGGCTTGCCTGGTAATTTCTCAAGTATTGTGTACAAGACTGGAGAATATGAAGTTTTTGGTTTATTTTGGCAAGGTGGAGATTGTTAGATTTGTTGCTAAAAATAATCTAAAGTTGAAAAAGAAAAGGAAAGGGAAAGAAGAAGAATCCTAAGAGGAAAAGGAATCCAAATCATAGAAGGATTGTCTTGTCTTCCAAGAAAACGAAGCTTATAAATAGAGATGTTTTCTTCTTCTTTAATATACAAGTGGTACAAGCGAGTTGAGGGAAAAAATTGGTGAGTCTAGCACCTTGAGAGTTTTCTTGTAACTCTTTGTGGTTTATTCAAAGGGTAGAAAATTAGGTGTGGTAAAACTCGGGGTGATTTTTTCGGTGTCACTTGGGTCGGGTCAGAGAGTCTTGTAAAGAAAAATCGTAGCCTAGCGTCTTGGGATTTCCTTAATTCTTCGCTGGTTGGGCAAAGGGTAGAAATTGGTAGATGCGATTAAACTTGTTATATTTTTCTTGTAATACTTGGGGGATGGATTTTGGCGAGTGAAAATTCTGTATGGTTGTAGCGACTTTAATAATATAGTGGAAAGCTTTGACAGTCCGTTAAATTTTTCTTCGTTCTTTTATTTTTCTTGTCTCAATTAAATTCTTTGAACAACGGTCCTACAGGTGTAATCGGAGAATTTACATTAATTCCCAACACTTTCTTGGCTGTTGCTATTGTTAATGAGGTGCCCCTGAGCCTCATCTTCTGTGACCAAAGTGGAGAACAGGTAGAAGAAGTGTGCTTATGCCCATTTGCTGAATCCAGGAAACGATAATAATATAATCAGCCGTCTTAAATAAATGTGGTATGTATTTATATATCTCCTTAATATTTATTGCTCTTAAAAATTGTTCATTTAAGAGCGTTATGGTTTAATTAATTTTTTCATATGTATGAGATGTTTCATCGTTATTTTTGAATTATAAATTTCAAGAGACGAATAATAATAATATTATAGAAAATGTTAGCATATATATGATATATTAAAAATTGTCGATCGTATTTTAAAGTTGTCTAAAAATTAATAGCCGTAGTAATTAAATAATCAATCTTTTGTGATATCTTTAACTAACAAGGCAAACCCTATTTTCCATCTGCAGAATTGTTGAATATTGGTGAACGACTGTTCTCAGGCAAATTACCCGTGCTTTTCTACAACTCAATTAAGTTTCTTCTCAACTATAAACAAGAGCAACTTAGTGAATGCCGATATTAGTCGTGCAAGTATTTTAGTCGGTCGAGATAATATTAAATTATGGTCTTATTCCCTACACTTCAAGCAAGAACGTAGTTTGGGATTATAGATTAGGTTTCCTGATTTTTTGATGGGGTTTATAATTTGAGAAGTGTTGTCGTAGGTGGTGTTTAAAGTCTGGGAAGCAACGAAAATATGCTTTTCTCTCTTTCGTTTTATGTGCAAATTGGTTATGAAAATTGTTATATAAGAAACGTGCTTGGTCTTTATGTACGCTATTCTATAAATCATGCTTTGTTATCCTGTTCATGCTTTTCTCGCCACTGTTGCTTTGTTTTCATTGTCTCTTTATGGTATCATTATCACCACACGCTCAAAAGGAGAAAACAAATAAATACGGTTTAGTTTAATCAATTCCCTTTTTTTTTTGAGCAATAGAATAATCAATTACTGTATTATTGCCTGTAAAAAAAAAAATTTTACTGTATGATTGGTTTACTGTGTGTATAAATTTAATAATTTCTTAATTATTAAGTCGGACAAAATTATGGCTCCTAAAGTAATGCATCTGGCTATGCATTTCTATTGTTGAAAATCACGATTGGTTTAATTTTAACGGACCAAATTTTTTCCACTGACTGGTATTCTATTTTTCGGATTGGCATTACGTTTGACATTTTCTATCTTATTCCGAATTCCAGGATTAATTGATGTAGCCATTGATGATATTTGGACTTTGAACAGTTGTCGTGCGATTGCTATTCTATACTTTTTTAGATCAGTTCGACAATTTGTTATTCACATAAGTTTTTTAAATACTTTTCTTTTGCTTTCCTACGTTAATCAGTTAAATTATCCTTATTCTACTGTATTAATAGGTATTTATATTTTCGTTTAGTCTCTTTAATATGTGTGTAACATTGGTTGAGGTGATTAGCGTTAACAATATCTTTAATTTGTGTGTAACATTGGTTGAGGTGATTAGTGTTAACAATATCTTTATACGCATGACGTGAAAGATCAACTTTTTAATCTGTATATACGTCTTCAATGTAAGGAATTATAGACAACATGTACAGCGGAAATAAAAAACTATAATTCCTACATCATGATCAAACTTGTTCTTAGATGGAATTCGTGATCAGAAAGTTACCTATAACATAGCAGTAAATTCAGTTTATCTGATCACACCACAGCTGTTCAAGTGTCTAGCTTCTAACAGTAATCCACACAACAAGAACAATCCAAGAACACGAACTTTTTGTAGTGGGATTAGGGTTTCTGTATTATCTTGTGCTAGCAAGTTAATACAGAATGTGTATAGAATGTCGTAGTAGCCCGAGACCTTAAAGTGCTCTATTTATAGGTTTCTTACGAAATCCTAGCGCAATGCGCAACCCTAATATGATTAGGATTCTAGAGCCCATGTACAGTCCGACCCAATTCTCTTCCGATCTATTGGGCCTTGTACATTAATTCCAACAATCTCCCACTTAGACAAAATCCAATTCTAAGACTCCGATTCTTGCCTTTTGTGTGTGACCCATTAGGCTCTTACTCACGATGGCAAACACCATGACACTATTATTCTAATCTAATTAGAATAAGATAAACCAAAATCTCTATTTTAATTTACCATCGATTCACCTAGATCGATTAGTTCATGACGCCGTCCAAGATTGGCATCTAGCAATGTGTCAAGACAGTCCATGTGACGGGATGTCATGTGGTGTGACGGGACCTTTCCATGTACGGTTACTGTGGAAATATAATCTCTTCATCAATATAATCCAATTGGTTAAGAGATATGGATAAGCGATCAATCTCATTTCAACCAATTATATTATTCACATAGACTTGACGTTGACAAACTTATGATCATGATTGAAACTCCTTTCAACTCACAATCATACCTTGGCCAAGGAATTTTAATCAACTCAAGTAGCGAAAAGTAGATTATAGTCTTCTAATATCCAGGAGTGATGAATCCTCATCTTGAATACTCACAACCTTCATGCAACTTTCATTATACATGTACGGCATTTTCTTGATAACTCATGGCTAGAGCCTCATCAAATATACGCCTAAGCATAACAATCATTACATAAGATTCTATGGTATTCTCAAGTCAAAAGACCAATTTCACAATTGTCCATTAGAGATTAACCACTGACGCTAGGATAATACCCATGTGGTATATCTAGGCGGATCATCCAATGCTTGTTCTACTAACAAAGCACCCATGTGTTCATTCGAATGTCTCCACATTCTAACTTATGAGATTAGTTACTTTCCAAGAAAAAAATGTAACACATGCTAGTGTACTTGCAACAACAGTATCCGTATCCTATAATTGCCTCGACTAGGGATAGTTTAAGAATAAGTGATAACATGCATCTCACAATCACAACCCATTGTGATTAGCAATTTATTTTTATCTTATTCTACGGACTCTATTATTTTGATGATAAGATAATAATACTTATTAAAATAGTATATCTGCCATTAAAATGCATCCATTAATAAGTGTTTATACTCAAAATGTCTTACAAAATAGTATACCACTAAAATTCAAACAAACTAGATCCAGTCATTCAGTCATTCATGTATCTAATACCCATGGACATAGCATGACTATCATGTTTGTCATGTGAAGACGGCTTTGTTAATGGATCTGCAACATTATCGTCTGTAGGGACTCGTTCTACCTTTATGTCATTCGTTTGTATAATCTCCCTAATGAGATGATATCGCCTTAATACATGCTTGGACCGTTTATGAGACTTGGGTTCCTTCGCTTGTACGATGGCTCCATTGTTCTCATAATACAAAGTTATTGGATCAACAATGCTAGGAACAACTCCAAGTTCATTGATGAACTTCCTGATCCATATTGCTTCATTTGCTGCTTCTGAAGCAGCTATGTATTCGGCTTCTATTGTTGAATTGGCGGTCGTTGATTGTTTGGAACTTTTCCAACTTACAGCACCGCTATTAAAAGTCACTTGGAACCTGTTGTGACACTCAAAGCATAAGAAACATCTGGTCTTGTACATAGCATCGCATACATGATAGATCCTATTGCAGAAGTATAAAGAATATTATCCATGCGATCCCTCTCAACTTGTGTCTTTGGACACATTTCTTTTGGGAGATTAATTCCATGCCCTATGGGACAGAGTCTTCTCTTAGACTCTTCCATTTTAAATCTTCTTAAGATTTTGTCTATGTACATAGATTGGGTTAGGCCAAGCAATCTTTTAGATCTATCTCTATAGATCTTAATCCCAAAAACATATGTTGCCTCTCCCAAATCTTTCATGGAGAAGTTAGTTGACAGCCAGGATTTCACTGATTTCAGCATAGAGATGTCGTTTCCTAATAGTAGTATGTCATCTACATATAAAATTAGAAACACGACTTTATTCCCACTGCTTTTCTTGTACACACAAGGCTCATCTTCATTTTTGATAAAATCAAACTTTTTGATTGTCTCATCGAAACGAAGATTCCAACTCCTAGAGGCTTGCTTTAGTCCATATATGGACTTTTGCATCTTACAAACTTTATTTGGCTCATTGGATTCAAAACCATCAGGTTGTGTCATGTGCACATCCTTACTAAGATTCCCATTAAGGAATGCTGTTTTGACATCCATCTGCCAAATCTCATAGTCATTATATGCTTCTATTGCAAGCAAAATCCTAATTGATTTAGACATGGCTACTGGTGAAAAAGTTTCATCAAAGTCAACTCATTGTCTTTGATTATAACCTTTCACCACTAATCTAGCCTTGTAAGTCTGAACTTTGCCATCCATGCTGATCTTTTTCTTGTAAACCCATTTACAACCTATAGGTTTTACTCCTTTAGGTAGATCAACTAGGGTCCAAACCTTGTTTTCATACATGGAGTTCATTTCGGATTCCATGGCTTCTTGCCATCTCTTTGAGTCAACACTTGACTTTGTTTCTGTGTAAGTAGTAGGTTCATCTTCCGTAATTAACAGTGTATCATTGGTAATCATTAGATCATATCTTTGAGGAGGATATATAACTCTACTCTACTTACGTGTTAGAGCTGGCATGACCTTAGGGACTGGTGTTTCTCTGTTGCCAGTTTATGTCTCATCTGATGAAAGCTCAACTTTTGGCACATCTAATCGGTTAGCTTCTTCGGTGGTTTCTTGAACCTCTTCAAGATCTAATTTACTCCCACTATTTCTTCTTAGAATAAACTTTTTTTTCTAAGAATATAGCGTGTCTTGACACAATGACTTTCATGGTGTCAGGATTATAAAAGTAGTATCCAACAATTTCCTTTGGATATCCCACGAAAAAACATTTATCAGATTTAGCATCAAGCTTATCTGATTTAGTACGCTTCACATAAGCATCACAACCCCAAATTTTCATGTATGAGAGATTTGGTCTTTTACCAATCCATAGTTCATACGGAATTTTATTAACCGATTTAGATGGGACACGATTTAGTGTGTAACAAGCAGTATTGATTACATATCCCCAAAACGTTTTTGGGAGAACTGCATGGCTCATCATGGATTACACCATATCTAATAGCATGCGATTTCTCCTTTCAAATATACCATTGTGCTGTGGTGTATATGGTGGAGTCCATTGCGAGATAATCCCATTCTCTTTTAGATAATCTAAAAACTCTCCTTTCAAATATTCTCCACCTCGATCAGATCTTAGTGTTAGAATATTTTTTCCAGTTTGCTTTTCTACCTTCTGCTTGAATTCCTTGAACTTTTCAAGAGCTTCGTGCTTAAACTTCATCATGTACACAAATATCTAGAATGGTCATCAGTGAATGTAATGAAGTAGGAAAAGCCCCCTCTAGCATTCATAGACATTAGCCCCACATATTTCTGTATGTACAAGTGCCAGTAAGTCTGCAGCTCTTTCTCCTTTTCCAGGAAAGGGAGATTTGGTCATCTTGTCTAAAAGGCATGGTTCGCACCTATCAAATAATTCATAATCACTTGAGTCCAAGTTTCTATCTTTATGTAATTTGGTAATATGTTTTTCATTTATATGACCAAGTCTACAATGCCAAAGATATGAGTTATTAACACGATCATCAATTTTAGGCCTTTTGCATTCTATATTCATTATAGTATGCTCCATGTCAAGAATGTAAATGCCACTGAACAAATTCCCACAACCATAAAACACATTATTAAGATATAAAAAACAACGTTTATTCCTAATATCAATGAAAAACCATCTATGTCCAAACATGAAATGGAAATAATGTTTTTGGCAATGGCAGGATCATAATAGCAGTTTTTTAATTCTAAAACAAGGCCCGAGGGTAATGATAAATAATGTGTTCTTACAGCTAAGGTAGCAACTTTTGCTCCATTCCCAACACGTAGGTCTACTTCACCCCTTTGCAATGGTCTACTGTTCTTTAGCCCCTGCATATTTGTACAAATATGATATCCACATCCGGTATCTAATACCCAAGAAACTGAAGAAGTAGTCATATTAACCTCGATAAAATAATTACCTGACGTAGAAGTCTCAATAGACTTCTTCCCCTTCAAGATAGCGAGGTAAGCCTTGCAATTCCGCTTCCAATGCCCTTTGCCTCCACAATGGTAGCATGTAGCATCGGCCTGGGATTGTTCTTATCATGCTTAACTGTTTTCCCAACGCCTTTGGCCTTTTTGGAACCTTTCTTAAAGGTCTTTTTAGACTTCCTCTTAGTGTCCTTTGAGGAGTCTACAGCCAAGACTTGCCCCTGTACTTTGTTTACATTAGGCTCAACAGTCTTCAACATGTTTAACAGCTCGGGTAGAGTACATTCAATCTTGTTCATATTGAAGTTCATAATGAACTATGAATAGCTATCAAAGAGCGATTGAAGAACTAAGTCAATACTTAGTTCATGGTCCATAGCAACTCCTAATTAGCCTAATTTTTCAATATAGCCAATCATCTTCAGTACATGAGCACTAACTAAAGAACCTTCTGCCATTACAGTCCTGAATAGCTATTTAGATGTTTCATACCTTTCAATGCAAGACTGTTCATAATGCAACTCTTTGAGATGAAATATCATGGTATAAATGTCCATACCCTCGTCATGCTTTTGCAACTTAGGAGACAAAGCTACAAGCATTACACATGTTGCAATATTATCGTCATCTATATGACGATTGTATGCCGCCACCTGTTCTGGAGTAGCTTCCTCATTAAGAATTTCTCGTATCGACTGTTCAAGAACATATGCAATTTTTTCATGCCTTAGAACTATTCTCAAATTGCGGTACCAGTCAAGAAAATTTTGCTCGGTAAGCTTGTTGGCATCAAATATGCCTCTCAAGTTAATGTGATTACTTATTATTCAATAAACTGAAATGACAAAATATAGAACAATTAATAAATGCAATAAATTAATTTAACATGGACTTTTATTAAATTAATTATACCCCAACTAAATTAATGATCCCCTTAACATTAATTATGAAACATTTTCATTTTTCAATAGGCTAGGACCCCGTTTGTTTTACTAAAACCTTGAGTTACTCAACAAGCCATAATAAGACATTCTGGTAGATACGTTATCAATCACATCTTCATGTGACTCTTAGATCATCAAGTAGATAACTAATTATCATATACATCTTATATATTTACTTGACACGCCTCTAAAATCTTATTTCCTTGAGTCACTCAATAAGAAATAAAACTTTAGTTAAATTCGACCCACTGTTCAGAAACATCATATGTTTCATAGTGATAAACATATTCACGAGTGAGCAGCCCTGAGTTATCTCAACAAGCTAACATCGATAATGAACTCTAGTTTTCACTATAACAGTGGAAGACAAGTATTAACAATTAATATGAATTTAATATCTTATAGGAGATTGGTCTCATCAACATCACAATTACGTATTAAAATAACATCACATATGCAATCATCAATATATAATAAATATGAGTGGATGATTATGGACAATATCTATCTAGTCTTCTCGAGCCATGAAGAAGACTAGTTGGTCAATTCCTAGGGGACATTGCATTCAATCATCGAATGCTAAATGTAGTGGTCTCCATTTTCTGCTCCAATCTGTATTTTATACTAGTTGTCGTCTTGTGGTTTACTTCCAACTTGTATCATATACTAGTTGGCATAGTCGCCGAAATTTAGACACACAGGCCCAAAATAAAATTTAAAACAATTGGCTCACAGGCCTAAAATCATATAATAGGCACGCAGGCCCAATTGAATTAAATAATTGGCTCGAAGGCCCTAATAAGAATAATATAAAATAATTAACCATACATTCAACCAAACATATGGGTCGAGTCCATAATCATTCACAAACATTCATCAATATCTAATATTAACGAACACATCAATTTCTAGATTTGTGTTAGTTGACAATAAGTGTCTAAACACTTTAGACAAATAAAAGGAACCAAACAAGAAGTAAATTAATTAATCAATTTCATATTAATAAAATATCACGATAAATCCAATTAATCAATCAATTTTATTAATTAAAGGGGACAAGCAAAATAACTCTTTATTTTGTTATTAGTAGCAAAGTCATACTTTGATATAAGTTTTGAAAAGTCCTAGGATTTAGAATCAAATTTTAAATTAAGTCAAAATTTAACCTTTTTATATAAAAAAATAACTTCTGTTAGAAAACAAATTTTATAAAGTTTAAATTTTGACTTAATTTGATAAAGACAAAACTTTTAAGTTAATTCAAAACCTAAAGACTAATTTGTCAAATTTCAAAGGATAAGACGGATTCTGAAATTTCAAAAACCTCATAGACCAATCTCAAAATTTTCAAAACTTAAGGGACTACCCATGCAATTTATGAAATTGCATGGGCTTTCCTGCCATATTCAGAAACAAGGGGGCTTTCTGTACAATTTTTGAAATTGCACAAAAGCCCCCATCCCAAAAACAGCAGCGGGGTGGAACCCTAGCCGCCGCCACCAGTGGCAGCGCCTGCCCTGCTGCTCTCCACGCCGCTTTTGGAGCAGCGTCTGCAGGAGCAGCGCCCGATGCTGCTACGAACGGCAGCAGGCTGGTACTGTTCGCAGTAGCTATCTCCACTGCTGCTGCTGCACGTTGTGACGCTGCAGCAGCGGCGGTGGAGCAATTGCACCGGCCAGATGGTCGTTGCAACTCCCGTGCCTGACCGCTGGACTGCTGGAACTGTTCCAGTGGTAAGGCGCTACAATAGCGCCGTTTAATCCCTTTTTCTTTTTTTTTTTTTCGAATTAAATTCAGATTTTCAATATAACAAAAAACTCCAAATCAAATTCGGAATTTATTATTTCACAAATAATTTGATCAACAATTACCACAAATCAAATTGATACGAAACAATAACAATTATTGTTATAAAAAAATGAAATCCAACAAGAAGCTAGACGGCTCTGATACCACTGTAAGGAATTATAGACAACATGCACAGCGGAAATAAAAAACTATAATTCCTACATCAGGATCAAACTTGCTCTTAGATGGAATTCGTAATCAGAAAGTTACCTATAACGTAGCAGTAAATTCGGTTTATCTGATCATACCACAGTTGTCCAAGCGTCCAGCCTCTAACAGTAATCCACACAGCAAGAACAATCTAAGAACATGAACTTTTTGTAGTGGGATTAGGGTTTCTGTATTATCTTGTGCTAGCAAGTTAATACAGAATGTGCATATGAATATCGTAGTAACTCGAGACCCTAAAGCGCTCTATTTATAGGTTTCTCACAAAACCCTAGCGCAACCCTAATTTGATTAGGATTCTAGAGCCAATGTACGGTCCGACCCAATTACTATTGGGCCTTGTATATTAATTCCAACATTAAATTCTTGGATTATGTGTATCCCGTTATTAGTATCCCATTATTAGTATAGAATGTTTGCCTGTTAACACTCCAATTCTATTAGTTTATGATGTTGCCTGTTAATACTCATGTGATTTTAATGCTTATCAATGCCACGGCATATCTCTTTATATACATCTTAATAATATTTGGTTTACAAATGTTGGAATCAAGCTCTTCAATTTCTAGAACCAAGAAATCTATGTCGCAATATCCAACTATGACGTTGAATGAAAGTACAAATATGGTTTTTGATAACATATACTTCATAAAATTCCCAAAAAAAAAAATAATCTTTTTATTTTAAGTAGAATTCTTTTGGGACATACGTTTTCTTAAATTTGGTTTTACTATTGATGTTCTTTGCCCTAACATGTCATCATAAGTTATATCCTATATTGAACTGCACATGGTAAATTATATATTTTAATAATTCCTATATTTCTATAGTTGATTTCTATGACTCCTATTAAAAAGGTATGTTGATTGCGTGTTCTTTTATTAGTATATTGAAATATACTAATAAAAACATAATGAAAAGAATAAAGGGATTAAAAGCTGCATCACTTCTTTATCATCATAATTACTTCATTATATTTGAATTTCATCTTGAATCCTTTAATCTGGAAAGCAACTTGATCATGATAAATAACGTGTCATTCTAATTCTTATTATTGTTAAGCAGACATGATTATTACTTAGCTCATAAAGGTCGACTATTTATATGACATTCTTATTTTATTCTGACAGAGTGTCGTGTTATTTTTTACTAATGAGAAAACTTACGAAATCGACAATTATTTCTCGTGGAAGAGGGAGACCATGTGATGAGAATGGTACTTTAATTGTTTTATTAATGTCATTTGGTTCCATAATTTAGTACCACGGTTTTTTTTCTTTGGTTTATATTTGTTCATCTTGATCTATTACTTTGTATAATTATTTTTTTCAATATTGGTGCATTTTTTAAGTGTCTTTTGATCTAGACCCAAAGAGACCACGAGTAGTTAGTGCTGGAAAAATTTATTCCAATGTGTCACAACGCTCTTTATTTAATGATTCACCAAGTTCATCATCGAGGGTACCTCTGTCTGATGTCATCAATGATATAATTTGATTTTTTTCCCATCAAAGTATAGTTTGAGTTTATCTTAAACAAATATTTGTCTAATGCTATTACTGAAATTATGATATACTTATTGAAATAGTTATTGCTACGGGCCGCTTAGCTTCATCTGTGCTATCTGGATGAATTGGTTGTAATAATGTCTTGAATGATGTTTGTTCTATGAATGAAGATATCGATTTCTCAAACCTAGCTGGGACGACTGATATTGCTCATTCCGGTATGTATGATTTTTCAAATTATTTATAGTTCAAAATTAGATATTGTATTTAACGCATGTTATGATATATCCATATTTTTCCCTTTTTTTGCAGCAACTAATATAATTCAAGAGTCAAACACATTGAATGGTATGCCTCTTTTTGGATTTTTTTATATTGTTTCGGTGTATGATGTTGTAACTAATAGTATAACATTACTTAATCTTTCATAGAAGGTACAATTCATGATTTTATTGCCGATATAATGGATGACGTGAATGATGATGACGTTGATGGTATGCATTTTTCTATTACCTTTTTTGTTTTATTTAGTTTCATACATTGAGATATGTGATATGAAAAAAATTTATGTTGTCAGATGATGATGTTGAATGTGCCGATTTATCATCTCCAGGTACGGGTTTATCCTTTCTTCACGATTCTTCTTTTTATTCATACAACCATTTTGCACTTTTTGTATAATTTGGTGCATCATACTCTTTTTCTCTTTTATATAATTATTGTGTTATTATTTTGATTGTCTTTTGCATGGTGATATATATTTGCTGGTTTTTTTTTTTTCTTTTAAGTTTGTTATGCTGAATTCTTTCCGTGTTATATTCTTGAACGTGCTTGGTTATTTTCTTACAATATTACCTAATTATTAGTAAAAGGCAGTCATACTTTATTTGTGGATTTTTAGTTTGACTAGCAGTATCAGTTATGAATCTTGACGTTTGAAATTTGTATTATAGAATATGATGATATTGGTGATCCTAAATATGTTTGTCAACATTGTGGAGCAAAATTTTGGCACGCTGAGTGGGTCGATAAGCACTACCGTCCTGGAGCTTCTAAATTCTCACTCTGTTGTAATCAAGGCAATGTAGTTCTACCATTAATGAAAGCTCTTCCAAAAGCACTTTCTGATCTACTGTTTAGAGTTGATAATATAAGTAAAAATTTTGTGGAGAACATTCGTTCCTACAATAGCATGTTTTCTTTTACATCGATGGGCGGAAAGATTGATAAGGACATTAATACGGGTAGAGCACCACCAATATTTAGGTTGAATGGTTAGAATCATCATCAAATTGGTAGTTTACTACCGTTAGAAGGAAAGCAACCAAATTTGCTTAGATATATATTGCAGATACAGAGAACAAGACAGTCAATAGAATTCAATCTGTTAGGTAAGCTTTGAAAATAATTATCCCGTTATGCTTCTTTCTCTCTCTTTTTTTTTTTTTTTTTTAACATTCTAGGTATACAACAATTGAATACCTTTTGTTTAAACTATGTAGGAAATCATCTGGGGCCAATAGATTAAATCCTGACACTATTGATGAATTGAAGAATATGCTTGATCAACATAATGCTCATGCAAAATCATTTAGAATGGCAAGGGAGAGATTCAACAATTCTGATGCTGTTGATATCATGCTGAAACTAATTGGGACAAGGGATAAAAATGGAAGGGAGTACAATGAACCTGAGGCTGATGAGGTTGCTGTAATAATTGAAGGTGATATTGATGAATCTCGAGCTGAAAGAGAAATAATCTTGGAGAAGAGGTGTGGTGATTTGCAGCGGATAAATGAATTGAACCCGTCATAGCTAGGTCTTCAATATCCATTATTATTTCCTTTTGGTCAAGACGGCTTTAGAGAGGATGTGCAGTTGACACATGTAGCCCCTTCTACATCTAAAGAAAGGAAAACAGTTACACAGAAATTTTTTTTTTTTTTTGCTTCAAGTTGCAAGAGAGAGTGGGTGAATCCTCTTACTTATTGTCATCACGTCGGTTATTTCAGCAATTTTTGGTGGATGGTTACACGATGATTGAATCTTCACGTTTAGCATATATTTGAACTCATCAGAAGGAATTGAGGTGTGAATTATACAATGGATTTGCTGA
>CAVNYN010231692.1:0-10741 GCA_963692815.1 Nyctanthes arbor-tristis
TTCGGATCAAAAAAATGAATCCGTTCTGCACGTGAGGGGCTACTAGATTTAAATGAATACCACATTGCCCCTATATGACAACACAATAATCATTTAGAGATACAAGCATGTATATGCCTAACCAAATTAGCAACTTAAATTATCAACCAAGTGAAGAGATAACAAGAATCACAGAATATGTGCTAATGAAGCATAAGATCAGAACTATATATTGAAAAGGAAAACTATAATCTCTCAAAGAACCAAAGACTAAGAGTTGATCACCACATAACCAAGGCATGAGTTTCTCTAAAAACAAGAATACAAGATTTATCTTAACTGCTACCCACCTTGTGCCTTAAAGCCAAAAAGGAACTAGAAATCATTTATACGCTTTTCTATGCATCAATAACTAGCAGGGGAGCATGTATATGGTATGACTTGAGATAATAAATATAAGAAACTTCAGACATCAGTGGAAGTGGACTCGAGTTCAGAAAATCTCTAAAAAGTTGTTCTTACAATGGTTCAGAGCATCTAATCAATTTTAAATTATAGAGTTGGTATTACGAATTGCCAAAGGCCATTCTTGCAGTATTTGATTATAGAGTTTGTGAACATTATTTGATTACTCAAACAATGAATATTATTCAATTATTAAGAACAATGAATTTTATTTTTTTAAATTAGTTCAAGGAATATGATTCATATATTAGTGAAACACAATGAAATTTTATGTAATTAAATTTATATTCACTGAATCACTTTAAATTAATAAATTATTGATTAATTAATACCTCTATAAATTAATAAAATTTCACAATCCCAACATTATTTATTTATAGAGGGTTTACAGTATCCCAAATATGATAAATAACCAATATGAAAAAATATCTACACTAGGAAACAATACATATAATCTAGAGTCCTAATAAGGTTAAACGGAAGACTTGAACAGGCTGAATCTGAAATGAGTAATAAACTGTTCATGCTAAAAGAAGAAGAATTGTGTAAACAGGCCCAAAATGTTCCACGAGATTAACTTGCCGTACATCATATTGTAGTTTAACCAAAATGGCAAAATCTAACTTGCCAACCATACCAAAAAAATCATATGACTTTGAGAAAAATTGAAATATTTGGTCAAATTACATTGTCAAATAATTCAAGGTGTAATTGACAAGAATAACAGAAGTATAGAAAATTGACAATATTCAATCCATGATCTCTCATTTGACATGAGCTAGGTTTCCACAATTTTCCTTATGCAAAAATTCAATTTATAACTGCAACATCCCAGAATTCCATAACAAAAATTTGCTATTAACATAAAATTTACACATTTTGATTTAGAACAGAGATGGATTTTCTTACCTTCAAACTTTTGCCAAATACATCTCGAACTTTCCACAAAATCGATGAATAACACAGAGCTTGAGAGGCTGCTCGAAAGCTTGAACAGAAAACTAGCCGTAGAGGAGCAATTTCAAATTTCAGAAAGGGAGATCGTGAACAAGGCCTCTGTCAATTGGGGCGTTTTAGGGTTCTGTCTACTCTGTCGTTTCTTCTTCAGATTTTAGGCCCTTTGTTTGAATTTTCCTTTTTTTTTTTACGGTGGTCAACTATTGTCAACAAGTCAAAGGTTCAAAAAAGTTCAAAAAATGGGTGACCCGGCCAATTCGACTAATTTCCACGTCCTAAAGGATCCCTTGCATTGAAATTTGGTAAATATATTCATACATCCGTGGCTATAAAATAAAGTCTTTTTTCTTTCTTTCTCTCTCTCTCTTTTTTTTTTTTTTTTGATAAAATTGGAAATATCATTCAATGTGATCCCAGCAAACCGCCGAGCCAATAAACCGCGGACTACATACAGTCTATGAGCCATTAAACGAGAACAAAAGAGCAAAAGTGGCGATGTTATGGGTAACCATGTTCCTTTCGTGAGGAATATGACTATAAGTACTACAACGAATTCTAATAAGAGCGATTTAATCTCGCTTAAAAGAAATGCATTTGGATAGTACTCAATCTTCATTCAAGCTTTAAGATCTCCCAATTCTACAAAAATTTTCTAACACTCAAATGAATACCGCTATGACACATACATGTTCCGTCTAACTACATATATACATATTACGTGATTGTATGTGTGTGTGTGTGTGTATATATATATATCTACATGATATGTATACGTGTATAAACATGGCACCTACATGACTCATAGAAAATTATTGCCCAATTCTCTTCTTTTTTTTACACTAGGATTATTGTCCAATTCTATATATACCAAAAAAGCGAGTTTTGGTCTATAGGCACTAGTACTTCATTATAAAGGCACCACTAATTTTATTTACATGCATATATGAACTCACGTGTGGGTCCATAAAATAAATAGAGACACTCCTTGTTTCTATAACGGATATATCCGGTGTCAACCCATTGCCAAAAAGGGGAGGAGGAAATTTGAAAAATAAAAAGGAAAAAGAAGTATAAACTAAAAATAAAGATTAAAAAAAAAGGGGTTTTTTTGTCTCTGTAAATACCCAACCGTTTTGCTCTGTACTTCGATAATGTCGAAGTTATGTAATTTTGATCCTTGATCGTGTTCACCTTACACTGCTCTCATTTTACTTAAATTTAGTACTTGAATCTTGATCTTCGCTCTGTTTTTGGTCTAATTTCTTCTAATCACTGGCATCATAATTCGAGGGGAAAAACGAAACAAAGAATATATATTTATATACTTGGTAAAGGTATGAGTTCGAGGACTTCATCATCGAGTGCTGGGGGGAATTTATCGACGGATTCAACAGCTCCTAGTAGAAATTCCAGGCGACCCAAATGTATGTTTCCTGCCCAGTGCTCTTTTAAAATATGTAATTTTTTCTTTTAACTGTCCTTTTTTTTTTTTTTTTTGCCCCTTATCAAATTGGCAACTACTGGCGTGAAATTCCACACTTAATTTTTAGTTGTCTGCTTAAGATATTGATGGTTAAGGGTTACTTTTGTTGTGTTGCAAACTTGCAATTTAAACTAACTGATGAGTTGCCATAAGGTCTAAGGGTTGTTTCTATAGGTATGTTCCTTCATGGTTCTATAGGTATGGATTTTCTCTTCACGGCGTCATTATAAGTTTGATTTTAGCTTTAGAGTGTTTATCGAAAGAAAAATAAAAAGAAAAAGAAAGCCAAAGGAGTATACGTTAAGTGATGCTAAATTGGGTTGTTTATTGGGATGATGCTATATGTTTTTCCCTGAATAGGGAAGCCAATGTATTGTAAGTTTCCGGAGAAGATGATTAGATAAAAATTTGTCGACCTCGAAAAATGTCAGCCTAGAGATTCCAGATTTTGTTTGGCCAATTTGTGTGTCACTTGCACACTTTGACAAACATTAGATCCTGTAAACGGAGTGTATTGTTGGTCATATGCGCTCCGACACTCAAAGAAGTTTATGGATAAGGAAATAGTCATAGACATGAAGAACGGATGTAACGATGTCAGGTTTCAAACTCCGCCCACGTTTACAGATAACAATGAGCAAACTATTTATAGTCAAAGGCTTGGAAGGAGAGGTCCGCTGGAAGCTTGATACATAGTCTTATCAGAGCAGTTCTCCTGTTGTGGTTGAAGTTATGTAAATAACTAGATTGTTTTGAGGATATGACCTAATCCTTCGGCTGGCAGCCACATGGTAGGCTGCAGGGAAAAGGGAAGAACAAATTTAAAGCATCCTTTGGCTTGTTAGATGTGCCTTTTGGATTTTATTATGAAACATGATGGTTTTCAAGCAACAACATTGTGAACATAAGACCTCTTAGACCTGGAATCTGGTGTATTAGGCGGCTATTTATCAATGTCAGAATAAAGAACTCTTATGAAGTTCATCAATGTGATTCTGAAAGGATCTGGACATATATTTATTTGTTTATTTAATATGTATTTTTCAGATTCGAAGTTTACGCAACAGGAACTTCCTGCATGCAAGCCTATTCTTACACCTAAATGGGTATTTTATTTGGAATTTTGCATATTTCTAGCGCCTTTCTTATTTTTCATCGACATTAGAGAATTTGTTTGAGCAGTGGTCACTCCCTCTAAGCACTCTTCTCTGTGCAGGTGATTTTAACGTTCTTTCTTGTTACTGTTGTCTTTGTTCCCATTGGAATTGTCACCCTCTTTGCTTCTCGGGATGTATGATCTGATCCAACTACTATGTATGTTTTCTTGTTCGTTCATCATGTTTTAGTCCTTTGCTGACTCTCTTTATTTTCATCAGGTTGTTGAAATTATTGATCGATATGAGACTGATTGCATTCCTGCAGATTTTAGAAATGACACGGTTGGGTTTGTAAAAAGCTCTTTCAATAAAACCTGTAATAGAACATTGACGGTGAGCCCCTGTCATTGGTCACTGAATGTTCTTGGAAATTAAACCTTATTGTAAAGGAAAATCAATCTAGTGAACAATGATTAATCACTGTCACTATCAGGTCCCAAAGGATATGAAGCAGCCAATTTACGTGTATTATCAGCTTGACAAATTTTACCAGAATCATCGCAGGTAGTTACGGAGAAGTTACTATCTAATGCACTGATCTTTGACCCTTTCTCCCCTCTCTTATATTTGTTTCTGTTCTTGCTTGTATAATTACTTGTGAATATACCGATATGGAACATAAGTTATATAATTTCTTTTCATTGAAGATGGATAGCGGCAGGTGATATGTTGGGCATGTGTTGTAGTGCAGTTGATTAAAATTTCAGCAGTTCACTGAAAGAGAAGCATAATGTAAAATTTTTCATTTTTCGGCATTTCTTGTACGTAGGTTGGTTATATCTTTCATAGTCTTTGCCTAATTAAAATCTCTTGTCTTCTTTTTAAATTCCTGGAAAAAACTATTGGGTGATTCTGCATTATATTTAGTTTTAGAATTTATGTGGCTGGCATTAATGCCGTATAGGTATGTGAAGAGCCGAAGTGATCAACAGTTGAGAAGCCCAGGACATGAGGATGACACAAGTGCCTGTAAGCCCGAAGATACCACAGCAAGTAGGATGCCTATAGTTCCTTGTGGTCTTAGAGCATGGAGTCTCTTCAATGATACTTATGACTTCAGCCACAACAACCGTCTTTTGTCTGTAAACAAGAGAGGAATCTCATGGAAGAGTGACAGGGACCAAAAGTTTGGCAAAAATGTCTACCCCAAAAACTTTCAGAATAATACTCTTCAAGGTGGTGCACTACTTGATCCATCAAAGCCAGTAAGCCTCTAGCCATGCTTATAATTGCATGATTACTGATTATATAAAAGAGGGATACATTGTCGTCTATACTTAACACAATTTTTTACACAATCACATTGGGTAGGATCTTGTTTCCCACACATCACATCACTTAAAAATCACATCACAATCCAATGGCTCCTATTAATTGTGTAAAACTATACATGAAATTTTTATGTAAATGCAGCATTGCTCTACGTTGTCTCACCGTAACTGCTCAGGCAACATGTTGGAAAATTGTGCTTAAATCTACTTGTATATATTTCTTGTGACAGCTGAGTGAGCAGGAGGACCTTATAGTTTGGATGCGAACTGCAGCTCTTCCAACTTTCAGGAAACTGTATGGTAAAATAGAAGCGAATCTTAAAGCTGGCAATGTCATTACTGTGAAGTTAGAAAACAACTATAATACATACAGTTTTAATGGCAAGAAGAAACTCGTTCTTTCTACCACCAGCTGGCTTGGAGGAAAGAACGACTTTCTTGGTATTGCATATCTCACAGTGGGTGGCCTTTGCTTCTTCTTGGCCATGGTTTTCACAACTGTCCATCTTGTTAAACCCAGGTATGATTTTCTGCCTACTGTGTTTTCCCTGCTATAGTAATTACTATGTTGATGCCTCTAAAATGAGGGAAAAAGTCAATCAACATAGCTTAAAGCTAATATCTTTGTGAATTTACCAATTATATATGTATTTTCTGTCTCAGGCAACTTGGAGATACATCTTATTTGTCGTGGAATAGGCATCCCGGAGGTCACTGACTTGCGTGTGAACAATGTTATGGTGGAATAGGCATCCCGGTGGTCGCAATGTTTGCACAAAGCTGTGAATATGGCGTGGTTTGTGGTTCACACACACACACATATATATATAGTTGAATTTGGTTTCAAGTAAAGAATGAAAAAGGTTGTGTATTCAGGATTTTTATGTTATGTGACGCTAAATGTGGTCGTCGGTTTATGTTGATGCTCTAATCATGTCAGAGTCGCATAAACCTCAAGCAACCAACCAACTTTTTATTTATAACAAAACAGAACAAAACAAAAAATGATAACAGATTCCTAGACAGAATCTCTTACACCTCAGTATTATATAACTATTTAATTTATGTTAAGGGGTGCGTGGATAGAAAAATTCTAAGAAGATATGACATCTCCCTAGGTCATGCACACATAGTTCTGTGCGTGATCTCTCCCTAAGAGAAGATATCACTTCTCTATAGAAGGACTAGCATGGATATGTATATTTTATATGGAGGTAATGATCTGTTCCATTTCACCGCACTCACTGCTAATGGATGTGCGACCTTTGTCAAATATTTTGTGTGTTGGTTAACAATTGTTAATAGTGAGTAACATTTATGTTGTCTATTTTATTATTATGGGAAAAACAGACGATTCTCAATATTTATTTATAAGTGTAATGTAACTTAAGGAGAGTTAAATACAAATTTGATCACTCAATTTTACTTTTTTTTTTTTTCGTCATTGATCTTTAACTTGTTATTCGTTACTCATTGAATTTATAAATATGTTACATATCTATTACTAAATTTATAAGAGTGTTTTCTATCTATCATTAAGATAGATTCTGTTAGTTACATTTAACAGAAGAGATGACGTGGCTTAACAGTTTATCCACGTGACAAATGAAATACCTCTATAGTCATTGAACTACTCAAAGTGTTACTGATAGGTTGCTAAATTTACCTTTAAATTACTAATCTATCATTAAACTTTAATGTGTTATTAGTTAGCTATTAAACTTGTCTTTAAGTTATTAAATCATCATTAAACTTTAATGTGTTATCTGTTAGTAGCTGAATTTACAAAACGATATCAATGTATAACGTGTCGTTCGTTTTCCAAATTGTATTTATATATATTTTTTCTTTTTTATAATATTACTGTTTATTTTTCATATTAAATGGTATTCGAGATGTTGTAAGATGCTGTCAATATGTAAAATAAACAATAATATTGTAAAAAAGAAAAAAATATTAATATCAATTTGGGAAACGAACGAGACGTTATACATTGATATCATTTTGTAAATTCAGTTATTAAAGGATAACACGTCAAAGTTCAATGATGATTTAGTAACTGAAATGCAAGTTTAGTGATAGACCAGTGACACGTTAAAGTTTAATGATAGATTAGTAACTTAAAGGTAATTTTAGTGACCAACTAGTAATACCTTGAATAATTCAATGACCATAGAAGTATTTTATTTGCCACGTGACGGAGTTGTTAAGCCACGTTATTTTACTATTAAGTCGTGTCATCTTCTCCGTTAAATTTAACTGACGTAAATTATTTTAGTGATGAATTGAAAACACTTTTATAAGTTTAGTGATAGATGAGTAACCTAACCACTTAAGAATGCCATTAACATTGTATTGCAAGAGTAGAAAGGCACGAGAATTTTATTATGTTAGTTAGAATGTTTAGCTGTAAAGCCAAGCCAAATGGGCTAAAATAGTCAAAGCTCCATAAGGGTAAGGTGATATTTTTTTAAAAAATTTGATGCACGACTCTTTTTTAAGCCATTTGCCTGTCCACTTACGCATAGCTTCCTGACTCTTTTTATTATTTATTGGTATTATCTCTATCCCACAAAGATCGTCTAGTATGTATTTTTAGTTAGATTAAGGATTAGTAGATAATATGGTTATAATATTTAATTTTACTTTATTTTTTCATATATACTCTTGTGTCATTAATTATTTGAAATATTTTCAATGCGTAGGTAGTTAAATAACAATAATTAATTAGGGGACACATATGAAAATAAAATATTAAATATATATTCAATATAGTAAGTGTATTATCTTTTTGGGACAAATAAAAATAAAATAGTAGACTATTTTTGTGGGACGGATGTAGTATATAAATTTGTTTCTTAACCTTCCTAACTGGTGGTGTTAAGATGGACAGGCCTCGGAACTGTTGCGTCAGACGGTGATTGGGCGGTCGTCGCGGGCTGTTATGTCAGGGAGACCAGGTGGGCCAGTTAGCACTCAACGTTATCGTCGGCCTGCAAAAAATTTAAAAAATAATAAATTTATGGCACAATTGTTACTTAGCATTATATCAAGTTGATATTGAATAATAAGTTAAATCAATTGAATCTTTTATTTATGTATTTAATTTCACTTATTTAATATTACATTAATTGCCACATAAACTAGAATCAAACACTATTAGTGCTAAATAACATTATTCTTAAGCTATTATTATACCATTCTATTTATTAATTATTCAATTTTAATAATTCTATTGAAGAGACTATTATTTTGAGACGGGGTAGTAACTAAGTTCAAAAGTTTACTGACATTTTCAAGGGCATTCCTTAACCTATGGCCTATGTAGCAAGTTAAGTCTTGATCTTTCTTTTGTAATATATAACTCCTTAAGAGCATCTACATTAGAAGTGTTAAATTAATTATTTACATAAGTAAAAAAATAGAGTTTTTAGTGATTGTTAAATGACATATAAGCAAGTTAAATTTAACTATTAATTTGTGTCACATTAATTATTATAACTAAGAGTGTTAAATTTAATTAACAATTTAACAGTCAAAAAATGAGTCAATCCCAATTTAATTAAAATAAAAAAAGAAGAAATAATATCACATAGAGTATTAAGTTTATTGTTAACTTTAACAATAAAACTAACAACTTATTAAATTAAATGCTTTTAAAAACTACTTCAACACCACCAATGTTAAGTTGTTTTTTAAGTTATTTACTAACAACTCCACTAACAATCTACTTTAACACTATCAATGTGGATGCTCTAAACTTTAAAATTTGTTTCAAAATCTTCAATACAAGCTTCAGACCGGATAATTGTCAAATTAAACATTAACACTCACGGGCTAGTATCGTGAGGCATATTTAGATGGGACTAAAATCAAATGAAAAATAAATGAAAATGAAGAGGGAAAGGAAATGAATAAAGAGAAAGGGCATGAATTTGACAATAAGATGGCGATAAAATAAGATGATTCGAGAACACTGGATGTTTGAGACCCGGTAAATAAGCAACCAATTTTTTATTCTCGCTTGCCTGGAGGGAAGGAAAGAAACATCTGTGATAAGGGCGAGGATCTCCACTGCATTTCTTCCCGGGTTTCATTAATTAAAGAGAGACTTCAGTCAAAATGATTTGACGCTGAGCTGATCCCTGGTTCTTGATTCCACCACCTCCCCCTTTCCCAAATTTTGTCCTAACCGTAGCGTCATTTGGTAACCAATTAAAAATCCATATTTATTAATTAATTTAAATTTTAAATTTTAAACCCACATTTAATATAATATGAACTTTCCCATAATCATTAGGGTTAATTTCGAAAATCGTCCCCAACCTTTAGGTTAAGAACCGGTTTCGTCCCCAACATTTTTAAGAGACACCACAATCTCCAACCTTCAAAAAATGCACACAAATCGTCCTTATTGCCACTATTCCGTCAAATTTTTATAAAAAAAAGATGATTATACCCCCATAAACATTTTAAACTTTTTTTAAAAATATTTAAAAATAATAAAAAACAAAAAAAACCCACCCCACCCCACCCCACGTCTCCCTTGCCGCCGGTAGTACTGCCGATTGCTGGCCGCCGGAATGAACCATTCCGGCGGCATGCTGCCGGCGGCAAGGGAGATGTGGGGTGGGGTGGGGTGGGGTGGGGTGGGAGGTGGGGTGGGTTTTTTTGGTTTTTTATTATTTTTAAACATTTTTTAAAAAAGTTTAAAATGTTATAGGGGTATAATCGTCCTTTTTATAAAAATTTTTGGAATAGTGGCAATAGGGACGATTTGTGTGTATTTTTGAAAGGTTGGGGGCTGTAGTGTGTCTTAAAAAAAGTTGAGGACGAAATCGATTCTTAATCTAAAGGTTAGGGATGATTTGCGAAATTAACCCTAATCATTATTTAGTACAATTAAATGTCAACAATTATATAAAATTTAAATTTTTAATTTATTTATAAACAGACTTTTTTTTTTTGTTGGATTATAAGGGGATGACGGGAGGGGATATGGGGTTTGAACCCGAGTATACCTGGTAAAGGTTAGGTCCTATCTAACTGGGCTAAGGGGTTGTTTGATACTCTTTATCATTTCTCTTTATAATCCCACCTACCACTGATTTGACTATTGATTTGACTACTTTTCATCTATAATCACAAATTTCAAACTTACATTAAATCTACACCATTCATTTCACCTCTTCGTACTAAACCCTCCATTTCAGGTTTGTTCTTCGCCTATGGCTATAAGGTTTTCTTGGATTTCATTTTGTTTTAAGATGTGATTTTGTGAAAAAGTGCTCATCCCATTTGGCTGGAATTTGAAAAGTTTACTTTTTTATGGTTTCTGCTCTAGTTTGTATAATGAATGTCATAATTGAAGATGGATATGGAACTTTTTATTTAATGTTTTTTGACTTAAATCAGTACAAGTGCTTAAT
>CAVNYN010231692.1:10761-23318 GCA_963692815.1 Nyctanthes arbor-tristis
ATACTCTTTATCATTTCTCTTTATAATCCCACCTACCACTGATTTGACTATTGATTTGACTACTTTTCATCTATAATCACAAATTTCAAACTTACATTAAATCTACACCATTCATTTCACCTCTTTATAATTTCTCTTTATAATTCAATTTGGATAAATAGCTTCAAACAATCCCTAACTCTTACCCCTGTAAACGGACCTTTTTATAAATGTTTACCCCTGCTTATTTATCAATTCAGTCACGGATTCACTCTCAATATTCGGAAAATCCACCATGGCTCTGCACGTCTCCAGGTGTCTACCTTTTCGTACTAAACCCTCCATTTCAGGTTTGTTCTTCGCCTATGGCTATAAGGTTTTCTTGGATTTCATTTTGTTTTAAGATGTGATTTTGTGAAAAAGTGCTCATCCCATTTGGCTGGAATTTGAAAAGTTTACTTTTTTATGGTTTCTGCTCTAGTTTGTATAATGAATGTCATAATTGAAGATGGATATGGAACTTTTTATTTAATGTTTTTTGACTTAAATCAGTACAAGTGCTTAATTTTCTTGTTAATCTTTCGAGCAGCTTCCTTTGATCCTGGAGTTGAACGTATGGCATCAGCTAAAAGTACTTTAATGGTAATATTCAACGTTTTCCTACCTCTCCTCATTTTTAAATTTGGTACAGTACATTAGCTATCATAACCAAGAATTAGTTGATTAAAATCGCCGAGAATCTTAGCAGTGCTTTGATGAGGCCAAGGAAAGAATATCAAAGCTGTTTCATGAGGCTGAACTTAGCATTTCATCTTATGACACGGCATGGGTTGCTATGGTTCCTTCTCCACATTCTTTACAAGAACCTTGTTTCCCAGAATGTTTAAACTGGTTGCTGGAGAACCAGCTCCTAGATGGTTCATGGGCTCTTCCCCACCATCATTCCTTCTTACTGAAAGATATTCTGTCTTCTACATTGGCATGTGTTCTTGCGCTTAGAATATGGGGCATTGGTGAAGAACAGACTAGAAAGGGTAATTTTTGTGCATTGTGCCTACTGATCAACTTTATTTAATTCTTATTGTTGACAGGATTTCCTTGTTGCAGGTTTACATTTTATTGAGTCACATTTTGATTCAGCTACCGATGATAATCAGCTCGCTCCCGTTGGTTTTGACATCATATTTCCGGCCATGCTTGAATATGCCAGAGACTTTTCTCTGAACCTTCGCTTGGACCCCACAACTTTAAATCATTTGATTCATAAGAGAGATTTGGAGCTTAAGAGGTACAATTTGTTGATTCACTTATTCTGATTTAAAAAGCCATTAATATTTGAATGTTAACCCATCAAAGTGAAAGAAAAGGATTTACGCCCTGATCCTAAATTGTGAACAAGGTCTTTTTTTTTTTTTTTTTTTGGGGGGGGGGGGGGGAAGAATTGGTATTCAATGGGAAAACTCACTTGGGACGAGAGTTGAATGGCCAAGAAGCCTAGCAACAAAAGCAACTAGAACAAGTCTCTAGGTTGCCTTAGCAGTTTCAATTGAATAAAATGATTTTGTGTCAAAGTGTTCCCCTAGATGCCTTCAATTATCAGCCCCGCTTTGACATGACTATCCATCTATCTAGATCCTATCAAAGCCATTCAGCTGAGCGAGAGGCTTACTTAGCATATCTTTCAGAAGGAATTGTGAAATTAAAGGACTGGGATTCAGTTATGAAATATCAAAGAAGGAATGGATCACTTTTCAACAGCCCATCTACAACAGCTTCTGCTTTTGCTCACCTACGCAATCCTGGCTGCCTCAATTACCTTAAGTCAGCATTGAAAAAGTTTCGTAATGCAGGTATTTTGTTCACATCTAGCTAAGCCAACTTTATGTAGTCTTGAAAAATTACCACCATTTTTCCTTATCTAGTCTTGGAAAGTTACTACCATCTTCCCTTTCCTTTGCAGTTCCAGCAGTTTACCCTCTTAACATCTATGCACATCTATGCCTGGTTGATAATCTTGAAAGATTAGGGATTAGCCGGCATTTTAGGAAGGAAATTCAGACTGTATTGGATGAAACATACAGGTGAGTCTAATTTAAACATGTATATAATATAAATCTTTTTATGTAGCAACAATTGCTGTGATATGAGATCTCCATATATGTTATGTCAAGTTACGTTGTCTCTTGACATTAGCCCATGAAAGATGCTGGCTGCAGGGTGAAGAAGAGATATTCATGGAGGTTTCTACTTCTGCTCTGGCATTTAGACTATTGAGAATGAATGGATATGACGTATCTTCAGGTTACCTTGGAAGCACAAATCTTTGATTCTTTTATTTTGAAAAGAGGAGTTCTGAAATTGTTGTTATGTTGCCTCGCAGATCTGTTAGCAGAGATTCTGGAAGCGGAGTGCTTTTCCAGTTCTTTTGGGGGACATACAATGGACATGAATATGGTACTTGAATCATATGGGGCATCAGAAATTATTATACAGTCAAATGAATCAGCACTAGAGAAACAAAACTTGAGGTTTAGGCATCTCCTTGAACAGAAAATATGCAGTGGTTCAACTTTTTCGAATGTACTTGGCAGACATGTTGACCAAGAGGTTTGTCTGGTGCACATAGGTGCAGTTAAGATCCTGTGGATTTGATACTAGTAATTTTTAACTTTATAAAACACGGGAAATGGGGAAAATTTTGCTAATATTAGTTAATTTCAGGTGAAGACTATTATCCAATACCCCTTTTATGCAAATTTAGCACGGATTGCAAACCGAAGAAACATAGAGCACTACAAATTAGACAATAGAAGGATTCTGAAATCTACATCTTGGTAAATGTCTCTTTTTTTTCTCTCAGTTGAATGTGCTTTGTTTCTATTGACTGCATTTTGTCTACGCACTAAAATTTCTATATATTCTTTTTGTCCTCTGTCCATTCTAGTTCTCCAAATTTTGGCAACAAGGATATCCTTTTGCTGTCAGGATTAGATTTCAACACATGTCAGACAAGGCATCGCGAAGAAATTAAAGAACTTGAAAGGTGGGTATCTTTAAGTAAAAGTGCAGGGAGCTAAAGAGTTAACTTGATTGTATCCCCTTATTCATCTTTCCCTTTTTGGGTGTTTTGAATGATTAATGAAATATTTTACCTCTCAAAAAAATTGATGTCATTGTTAGATTATAGGTATCATAAGATTTTGTTAAATGATGGTCAAAGGGAAAAAGAGATCCGTCCAGGGACGGCTTTTCTTATTCTAACTTTAAAAAAAGCCTAAATACTGACCTGGGATTGGGTTGGTAAATTATCTTCTCAGCATGTTTTAATGTATTTCCTAATACACTGATACATGAGCAGGGCATATCGTATTAAGTTGTGCTCAGAATATATTTCGATCTTGCAAATGGTTTTACTTGTGAGTGTCCTAAAGGAAATGTAGTTTCTAGAATAGGAGCTTAAAAATAATTGCATCTTTCGGATTTCACCTCAATGAGTTGTATGCAATTCCTTATGTTTCTATATTCATTCTTCAACACTGAACACTTGCCTTGACATTTCTTATTCATAGATGGGTTGTAGAGAACAGATTATGTGAGCTGAGTTTTGCAAGGCAAAAGTCTGCATACTGTTACTTCTCCGCTGCAGCAACCTTTCCGGCTCCTGAACTGTCCGATGCCCGCATGTCATGGGCCAAAAATGGTGTGCTGACGACTCTGGTGGATGACTTCTTTGATATTGATGGTTCTGTTGAGGAACTAAGAAATCTAATTCAGTTATTTGAAACGTATTTCTCCTGCAACCCCATCCTTTTTAATCAGATTGTCAACTGATCCATTAGTTTAATATCCATAATATGAGGATAACCACATAACATCATATCAATTACAGATGGGATGTAAATGCTTCCACCCATTGCTGCTCTGAGAAAGTCCAGATCATACTTTCAGCACTTCAAAGCACAGTCTGCCAGATTGGAGACAGAGGATACATGCACCAACAACGCAGTGTGGAAAAATACGTAATTGACATTGTGAGTTTATAACTTTTGCATTTGTTCCCCGCAGAACGAGTCTGTTTCCTCATTTATAGCTTATCTATTATTAAGTGTGATAAGCACGCTGGCTTTTCTCATTTAATCCTGCTGCAAAGAGTTCCTACCTAATGAAGCCTAAAAGGTAAAACTGATATGCATGTCTTATCATACAGCCTCACTTCAGAAATCAAAAGCTTTTAAGCTAAAGAAAGTCAAGGCCGAGAACTCAGAAGTATGACTAAAATCCATCCCTGCTGCCATCTTTTACAAGTATTCACTAATTAGTAACGATTGAATCATCTGCCTGGGATCTTTTTCCTCTGCGGATTTTGAATTTCTCAGAATCCTGCGACCTGCATACAAGCTTATTTGTCTGTAATTGGATATCCAATCTTTATCTTCAGATCTCTAAGTCCAGATCTATTTCGAAAGACATTACTTCAGAAAGGCAAAGTTTTTGCTTTGCTTGGGACACCCCCACTTTTCTTTGTGTGAGGATAAATAACTGATCCATGTATTAAGCAACTCATTCCATTACAGTTTCTCCGGTTGTTTGTGCTCCTTTCAGTTTTTGCATTAGCAACGGAATGTCAAGATAGTGTTGATTATAAAGTTGTTAGGTCAACTTCATTTCTTGACTCCACAAAATGGTTCAAACCTATATTTCCATTTGCAGTGGCTGAAGTTGCTAAATTCCATGTTGAAAGAAACAGAATGGGCTAGAAATAAATATGTGCCAACAATGGATGAATACATGAGCAATGCATACGTGTCGTTTGCCCTAGGGCCAATTGTCCTGCCAACTCTTTATTTTGTCGGGCATAAGCTTTCGGAGGAGCTGGTTCACCACCCAGAAGTTCATAATATGTTCAAACTCTTGAGCACGTGTGGACGCCTGTTAAATGATATCCATTCTTTTAAGGTAGCATGAATAGATCTTGAGTGCTAATAAGTTTCATTCTTTCCATATTTTCAGCTTTGATCTGAGTCAATACTTTGGTGTAACAGAGAGAATCCAAGGATGGAAAACTGAATGCACTATCGTTGTACATAACTCGTGGCAGCAGTGACATAACTGAAGAAGCTGCAATTGCTGAAATGAAACGTCTGATCGGCGAGCAAAGGAGAGAGCTTTTCAGATTAGTTTTGCAGGAGAACAACAGTGTTCTACCAAAAGCTTGCAGGGATTTGTTTTGGCATATGTGCACTGTGCTGCACCTGTTTTACAATAAAGACGATGGGTTCTCCTCTGAAGAGATGATCAGCATCGTAAATACAATTATTCATCAACCCATCGTTATTGACAAGCTTATCTAGTCAGAAAATGTTGCCTCTTGTATTTTGCTTTATGGAAATATATGAAAGAACGTTTAAGCAAACATTTGGTTTGATCTTATCCTAATAGCATGGTTTGCAAACATTTGGCTTTTAGGCATGACTTATGTTGAAGATTTAATCCTCTTGTAATCAGTCCACCTGATGATTATTCCATTATAAAGAAAATTACTAAAAGATAAAATGACAGTGAACTGTATATCAGTAATGGTAATAACACATCATCATTCTTCCCTTGCTGAACAACAGAGATTAGACAGCATACTATCGACATCCTCATTTAGGGGATAAAATCAAAACCCAAGAGTACATGTCTGGTGCCCGGAACCATGAAAAGTTCCCACGTTCTGTGATAATCTTCGCCCAATTTGATTTGCATCTGCAGGCTATATGTTCTATTGAGAATCCAGTAGAGAATTCCAAAAGCCGCATTCACTTTCAATGTTTGAGAGAGCTCGAATAAGATTTAAAACGATTTCTTTTCATAAGAAACTAATCCGTGAATTCCACCCTCAACCTGTGATGCTCCAGTTCTTACCTGAAAAGCAGAACGACGACTTCCAGTTCAGCAAAGTTCACTACTTACACAAAATGTGGATTTTCTCACATACAGAAGGGTAGAAATATGTCAATAATGGGTAAACTTTGGGCAGTTCTAAGTTCAAGTTGTGTTCACTTTGGCAACAAACTGAATTCAGTTTTTCTCAAGAAACCAATATTGCTAATTGAATATCCAAAATGACTTCATGGTTGGTTAGAATTTTATAGCTAGAATAGCTAAAAGAAAAGGAAAAATTATCAAACCTCGAGCCTTAGCACGCCTGACTTCAGAAGGTCATGAGCTGACTGCACAGAGGATGCACCAAGATCCTGGAAACCCTGCTTTACTGCTTGCATTGTGTAAGGAATGAACTTCAATACAGAGCCTTTATCTGCAACAGCTCCAACAACCCCTTGAGCAATCTTCATCTTAGCTGTATCACCCAAGTACCTGGCATCACTCCCTTTCATCATTGCCTCTAGTGATCCCATGCCTCGATACTTTTTGACTCTACGACCACCCTGTCATTGCGAATTGCAGATAATGCTGCAGAGGTTTAATGTAGGTTCTAGTGGTAATATTCTAGAGGGATAAAAATAACAAAAGCAATACATAAATATGAAAGAAAAAGACAGAAAACTATTCTAGAGGGATAAAAATAACAAAAGCAATACATAAATATGAAAGAAAAAGACAGAAAAGCTGTAGAATCTATATATGCTAGGTTATAAATACTGCCAAGGTCACCGCGTCAAATTTTGAAAGGAAAAAATCATGGAATCACGAGTGCATAGTAGAACAAGCAGATAGCTCAACAAAAAGCAACAGGTAACCTTAAAAATCATCTTCTAACTATTCACATTTCAAACACAGATAGAATACGGTGCACTCTAATTAATTCTGCTCTACCGTTGTCACCGTAAATACAAACACATTGTCAAACAAATTCCACAGTCATACTCATATTCAAACATGTACAATAAATTGTTAGGCTTTAGGTAAAATCCGTACAACTCTATATCCAACCAATTTCCTGATCTCCAGGGCGTAAGCACTGATATATCACATATCTTATCTCAATTTCAAGTGGGGCAAATGACATCCGTATCTGCATCCCGGAGTGCTTAACTAATAAAATTCCAGTGTTCATATAAGTACACTCATCAATGGATGACGATAATAATATCATAAGTATGTATGCAACCACCTAAAAAGGAAAATTAACCAACCTTCAGAGCAGGCAAGAACTAGCATTTAGAAAATAATGATGAACTCAAACAAAGTTTAATTGTTGTCATAGAAAGCAAATAATATGTACCTGGTTTACGTAAGTGCCAGGAGCTTCATTGCTTCCCGCTAAGAAGCTTCCCATCATCACAGTTGATGCCCCCAGGACCAAAGCCTTGACAATGTGCCCGGAATTTGAAATGCCACCATCAGCAATCACAGGCACACCATGCTGTTCAGCCACTGATGAAACCTTGTAAACAGCTGTTGCCTGAAATTTACAACACAACATACCAACATAGAATGTGTGGGGTTCAAATCTTTTGGAACAAGAATCCAAGTTATCATATTTATACATACACTAACGTTGTGTTTGATAACAATGAATAGGCTGATATATAGAATATATGTAGGTATAAGGTCGGATAACAGTTTAATAGGTTTTTATTAAAAGCAAAAGAACATACTTGCACCATTCGTGTTTCTTAAACTAAGCAAGTAACCCCGAAAAGAAAGATACTGTATAACGCAGAATTGATTCCAAAATTCTGATGTATCCGTCATATGTAACACATGTAATCAAAAGATCGGAAGAGCACACGTCTAACTCCGTCACCTGAGATCTCATGAAACATCTCGTATGCCAAAACTTAGGGAACAATTACCTGTCCACGGCCAACAGCACATACTTCCTGAGTGGTACAAATGGATCCTGATCCCATCCCAACTCTCAACCCGTCTACGCCTGCTTTAATCAAGTTTTGCGCCTGGTACGTTGTCACCACATTTCCACCAATCACATCCAAATCTGGGTACATATTCTTAGCATACTTAATCATTTCAATCTGATAAATTGAATTCCCTTGAGAACTATCCAAGACCACTGCATTCACCCCTGCCTTCACCAAATGCTCCAGTCTTTCCTTATCCGACTCCCTTGTCCCTATTGCTGCCCCCACTAAAAACTTGCCGTCCAAGCCCAGTGATGGAAGTCCCAGTTTTGGAAAGCCTTTTATCCTCTCACAGTCTTCATTTGTCACTATATTCACTATTTCTTCTTCACCTTCACTTTCATCACTCACCAACGGTACAAATTCAAGATCGTTCTTTGCCAAATATCCAACAATATCCTCCAATTTATAACTAGCCGGCAAAGAAACCGACGACTTTTTCATATACTCAGAAACCCTAGTTTCCTTATCACTTAATTTTTCCCAGTCAGATAATTTAACCACCCCCAATATTTTCGATTTCTGCGTTCCGGATTCGGTAACAAAAATGCAAGGAGAAGATGAAAACTCTTCAGCGGATAGAATCGAATCAGAGGGAGATTTGAAGATGAGATCATGCCTGAACGGGATTTTGTGCGATTTCGCCAGACGAACCAATGAGGCCTGGAGAGGAGGAGTAGAATTAGAGTGAATAATGCCAATTGCTCCAAGAGAGGCCATAGCGGCGGCCATGGAGGACTCAGTCACGGTATCCATTGGGGAGGCAACGCAAGGAGTGGCAAGGGCCACACGACGGCTGAGCTTGGTGGAGAGGGAGACGGCATCAGTTGGGAAGTCAATATAGTGAGGAAGCAAAATAACGTCATCATAAGTGTACGAGTAACCTTGGTTAAAGAGCCTTGTTGCTGGGAATCCATCGTCAATAATCGGAGCACCACCGTCCATCGCCGCCGGTAGTAGGGTTTTGATGACAAGCAAACTATTTAAAGAGATCAGACTACTGAAGTTGGTGGGAAATATCTGGTCCCGGATATACAAAATGAATAATTGCTGTCCAAAAAAAAAATGAATAATTAATTTCCTCCATTGTCATTATAGTTTGTTTGCAATAGGTGGTCCCATCATTTGAGTTTAAAAATCGAACAGGTTCTCAACTATTTTTTTCAAGGGTTAATTTCACAAATCATCCTCAACCTCTCAATTTAATCTCGATTTCGTCTACAATCTTTATGTTGTCACCCCACAACCTTAACCTTTGATAAATATGCACAAATCATCCATTTTTACACTATCCCACTAAAATTTTAAGAACTAGACGATTATACCCCCTTAAACCTTTTAAATTTTTTTTAAAAAGTTTGAAAATAATAAAAAACTTAAAAACCACCCCACTCCCCTTCAGCCGGAAGTCCAGCCGCTGGAGTTGTTGCTACGGCAGCAGCACAAATGCTGCCAGAAACGGCAGCAAAATTGCCGCCATTTCTGGCAGCATTTGTTGCCAAATTTTTTGGGGGGGGGGGAATCCCCCCCATTTGTGCTGCTCCAACAGCACAAATGCGGCCGAAAATTGCTGATATTTCCTGCAGCATTTGCTCTCCCCTCATTTTGGCAACATTTGCCGAAAATGGCAGCAATTTTGCTGCCATTTCCGGCAACACAAATGCTTCCGAAGCAGCACAAATGGGGGGAGAATCCCCCCATTTCGCTACCATTTTCGGCAGTAAATGGGGGGATTCTCCCCTCCCCCCATTTTGGCAGCAAATGTTGCCGGAAATGACAGCAATTTGTGCTTCCGGCATCATTTGTGCTGCTGGAGCAGCAACTCCGGAGGCTGGACTTCAGGCCCAAGGGGGTGGGTGGGTGGGGGTGGTTTTTAAGTTTTTTATTATTTTCAAACTTTTTTAAAAAAAAGTTTAAAAGGTTTAAGGGTGGTATAATCGTCCTTTTGTTAAAATTTTAGTGGAATAGTGTAAAAAGAGATAATTTATGCATATTTATCAAAGGTTGGGGGCTGTGGGGTGACAAAACAAAGGTTGGGGACGAAATCGAGACTAAACTGAAAGGTTGGAGGCGATTTGTGAAATTAACCCTTTTTTAAATCTCCTAAGTCTCTAATCTTTCATTAATTCATACAATAAGTCTTTTTTGACGAATTCCGTTAATATTACAGTTAACTTTCCAATAAAATTACCGTTATATCCCTTAACTTTTTATTTTTAAAAACAAAAGATTTAAAAATATTAAAAATAATAAAAAATTAAAAATAATTAAAGATAATAAAAAATTTTTAAAAAAGGGCCACAAGAATGGAAGTCTGATGTCATCTCTGGCAACACTTTTGCCGCCAGAAATAGCAGCAAAAGTTTCCGGCAGCCAAAAAGTTGGGGTGGATCCCACCTTTTTAGCCGGTAAAAGTACTGCCAGAAATGGCTGCAAAATGCTATCGTTCCCCCCCTTTGACGGTTAGAAATAGCAGCATTCTGGCGCCTTGGGGAGGGGATAGGAGGGTGGGGTGGGTTTGGGTGTTTTCCTTTTTTTTTTTTTTAAATTCTCTTAATATTTTTATTATTGTTAAATCTTTTGTTTTTAAAATTAAAAAGTTAAAGGGTGTAATAGTAATTTTATTCGAAAGTTTGCCGAAATATTGACGGAATTCGTAAAAAATGACATATCGTGCAAATTTATGAAATGTTGAGGACCTAAGAGATCAAAAAAAAGTCAATCACCAGTCAATTCTTAACTTAAAGATTTGAGACGATTCGCGAAATTAACACTATACTATATTTTTTTCTGGTGGAGTTATTAAAATACCATTTTTTTCGTGTTGGAAATTGATCGCAAAATTTGGGAAGAAGAAAATTTTAAAGGATCTTTCATACAAATGAACAAATAGTAATATATTTCCTTTTTTAATATTTTTGTGCAGCTTTCATGTTTATTTTGTGGATTGGAGGAGACAACAAAGCACATCTTGTTTGATTGTTCATATGCTCAGCAGGTTTGGAGCTATGGGATGACATTAAACTGTTCCGTGGTGGTGAGAGCATCAAGGATCTCATCTTTGGTGTTTCTTTGGCTCATAATATCTTCCTTGAAGGTATTCTTGGCACTGCTTGGTTCCTTTGGTTCGAAAGGAACAAAATGGTTCATGGATCTTTTCGAAGGGACCCAAAGGTTCTTGCTGGAATTATCATTGACTTTGTGCAGCAATCTCTTGATGTGATGAATATTGGGACGGGATTTTCTCAAAGGAGCCTTGTCAGATGGAAACCACCACTGATTTATGAATTTAAGCTCAATGTTGATGCAGCGGTGAAGGAAAGTGTTGGTAGATACGCGGTGGGGACAGTGATTCGTGATTCTAACGGTGTTGTTCATGGAGTCTTTGCATCTTCAGCCTATGGTTTTCTATCTGTTGAAAATGTTGAAGCACTTGCATTGTTTGAAGGGCTCAAATTCGCTAGAGAGCATAATTTTCAAGTTCATGAAGTCGAGACAGATTGCCTGCGAGTGGTTCAAAGCCTTTGCACAGATGTGGAGTATCACCCTAACGCTATTGTTCTACGCGAGATTAAGTCACTTCTAGCTCATTTGGATTGTGGAACTTGTAATTTCATTTGTCGCGAGGCAAATGGAGTTGCACATACCATTGCCAACTTCTCCTTGTCCTCATTCTTCGCTTGTAATTGGATTGATCGAACCCCGTTGTTTATTGGTTCAGCTATGTCCCGTGATGTTTAGTAATGAATATTTTCTTTCAAAAAAAAAAAAAAAACTTTTTTGAAAGCGAGAAAACGTAACTACAGTCAACGATGGTATTTACTTTTTTAGATCAATCAAGTTAATTTGCATTGTTTTTTTTTTTTTCGTTTTTCCTTTTTTTTTTTTTTTGGTTTTGAAAGTTAATTAGTTATTAAATTTTAACTGACAAATATAAGTGTACGAAAATAATTGAGAGTTAATTTCAATATCATATACACACACATATTAAAGAGTACTACAGTTAGAGGCTTTCTTGTGCCCTCGAAATGTTTACTGCATTCAGAATTCTAACACAAGGTAAAGTTAGGTGTTTTTCACTTGTAATCTTGTTCTTTGAAATTTAGGAAACGGACTATGAGGTTAGTCCATACGTGGATGATTTTCTTATAAAGGTACATCCTTAATTATCTAGTAACCTTAATTATAATTCTTACAAACTAATAATTTCACAAGCACATAACTTCATTCAAGTTATGTTTAATTAATATGGATAACTTCCTATGTAACATTCTCTTCAGAGCCTTAAACAATTTGACTTAACTTTAAGAAAAAAGTCTAGATGTGATTTCATAGTCAAAATTCTTCAATGACACGATTTAAAATGAATAGTTCCGAAATCAAGAAAAATATTGTTATTCCCTTAACTGTATAATATCTTTACAAAATCGTTGTCAATTGTAAGAATGGAATACTAATTGTAAAAAGCAAATATTTTCCTTCCATTTGCTCTCCACTTTTTATTTCACCCCCTTATCTACAAAAGAGGCCAAGAATTGTCTTGAAGAGAATCAGAAGTAGAGGAAATGGCACCCATCATAACCTGAAAAATAAAAGATTGATATTAGTATTATGTGATTGGACGATAACTTTTAAGTTACCTTTAAACATAGCCGAACATAAAACTAAACTTACTTGGATCCACGGTAACGAGTATGGCTGTTCCTCCAA
>CAVNYN010231702.1:0-48418 GCA_963692815.1 Nyctanthes arbor-tristis
GTGAATACGTAGCTAATCAACAAGGACCGGATAGATAAGCTCGTCCCTAGGCAGACTTCAACGCTTGAGCTCCTCAGAACCAACCTCCAGCTGAAATCTATGTCCTAGTTAGCAGAAATCAGAGCATGAAGGCTACCAACTATTCACCGCTCAGACTCTACAATTCAAATAAGCTTACATCCTCGTTTGGAACTCAGAAACAAAAGGGAACCAGGCCAGGAACGCCACTGGTGTGAATAACAGCAATCCAATTACCAGTTCATAACTGCGTGCAAGAGTTCTAACTGATCCCCAGATCCCGGCTTTTACAACGTAATGCCTTAGAGCTTGAGCAATCTGACATGTTTTTTTGAAAGAGTTGAACAATGAGTATGTCGAAATAGAAACAGAGTAATGGACTAAGAGTAAGGATTTGTTGCTTACCAAAAGTAATCCCCATCCGGTCGGCATGAAAGCTAGAATGCAAACTATTATATCGACGAATGTCATGTCAAGCACAGCTATTAAGGTAATTAATACTGCGACGAATGCAAGAAATATGAGGCCTTTAATCAGTCGGAATACTATCTGAAAATCAGCACTGAATCTCCTCCTTCCCACTGAAATAGCCTGCAAAAGTATCGGGCTTTTTATTGACCAAAAAAAAAGGGAACGATGACGATAATCTTGCCACTAGAAAAGGCATTCATCAGTGCCCAAGGTGGTGTCTCAAAAACCAATAACAGTCGGAAAAGATAATGTAGCAGCTTACCTTCACCACTAGTAAGATAAAAAAGATCACGAGCCACGACATACCATAGACCTATAATGAGGCAATGGGAGATTATTATCTGGATACATTTTCTAAAATGACTAAAGAATTCTAAATGAATGTTAAGGGAAAAAAAGAAACTGTAGCAACATCATACCAGAATGCTCTTGTGTTTCTTGGTGAAGCTCAGGTGATATATTAGACCATACTGATATATAAAAAACCGAACCGATAGTAATATCTCAAAGATGATACCGCGTTTCCCAGAATGATGAAGATGCTCCTGTTCTTTCTCCCACCAAGATTCCCAGCTCTTCTCCGGAAGCACACCAATGCCACCACGATTATTCATCCATTTATTCCAATCTGTCCAGTCATCTAAAATCTTCTGCCACTCAAATCCAGAAGGATTGAAGAGAAAAGGTGCAAAAAGCCATGTGCCCACCAGGAACCATATCGATACAGTTATGAATATATAAGCAAGAACTCCTTTATATGCAGTGCCGAAAATGTGGTATACGAGTAGTAAAATCATGAGTTCAATTCCCTTGATAAAATGGCTCCGAGAGTACAGCCTATAGTTGTCAGCAAACTTTGCATGGAACACAACAAAGCCTCGACCTGTACCTCGATATTGTGCACCCCCGTGAAGCAAGGTTCGTCCGTAATAATGAGTCCTTGTTCCGAGAGAAAATGTGAAAAACACAGGAGCAAGTTGTAGTTGCATCAGAACAAAATCAGTTAGTGCATTACGGAAGCCCCTTTCTAGGCCTATCTCCATCATCATAGGCAAAGCCATTAACAGTCCAATTTGTACAAAAGACTGAGAAGCAAGAGCAACTTGAAGAGGCTTATTGTCTCGGATTGCTGGATGGTTACTCAATCCCTTTTCAAGTCCGCTGAGAACGAGATAAAGACGACCGTAGAGAAATACATACACTGTTAGCACTGTAAGCTGCCAAAACCAGAGAGTAGCTCAGATACAGTTCTTAGCATATATTAATGATTACTGATTAAAAGAGACATGGATTGAGAAGTACCAAGGTACTAAAATAGAAGCCCACGGTAGTGAAATAGCACGATAACATTCGGAAAAAGTCAAAACGGTGCCCAAGCCTATAAACATCACGACTCACTGTCTGCTCTCCATTTCCACAAGCTATCTTTGCCTCAAAATTTGAGATTTGGTTGAGGCCCACATCCCTTCCTTTACCCACTTGTATGTATTCGTGATGAGTAACATTGCCTCCACGAAGTGTAGAATTGAAACCTTCACATTATCAAATAGATGCATGAGAACATCTAAACCACATATCTACTGTAAGTTAGACACAAGTTCTTAAAAATATAATTATGCCTGCAAATATGTCCTCGCTTAAGTTGATAATCTTAGAAGCTTTGCTGACGCCACCTCTCGTCAAGTGAAACAATCTATCAAAAACATCGGGATGGCCATAGTGGAAGCGAACCCTGCCACATCAGCAAACAGGAAATAATTAAACCATAAGCAATAACTAGATCCCAATCGCCTACAACCTTTACTATATTTCCTACATATAAACTAGCAATCCAAAGATAGCAAATTCCAAGTGGCATGCATCCATACACCCACATGGGAAAGTGCTAGAAAATTTTTGCATAAGATAATGAGAGGATGAAATGCTTGAAATTAGAGGTGTCCAAAGATAATACATGCTAGATCTCCTAAACAAACTTACTTCAGTGGATTGGCCAGCAATCTCTGTCCAATTGTGACGAAACTAGTCTCCTGATTTGACATGAACCAGGCAAGTGAAGAGACACTGGAAAGAAATAATACCATGAGTTTACAGACAATGTAGGTTATCAGCCATAACTAAATATGTAAATGTCGATACCTCAGAAACCTGAATTGTCATACCTGCCAGTAAATATGTGCTCTCTGAGGCCAAGAATAGTTGGCTTTCTCACACCATGTGTCTTAAGAAACTCGTGCAGCAAGTTCCTCATTTTGAAGGCTTCTTCCATGTAGTTGTCCTATAGATCAAATATTCAATAATCATACTCATGCATCAGGTAAAGGGTCAGTGTACTGGTTGCTAAACCCATCTGGTCGAATACCTGGTTCATATCTATTGTCTGCAATCCTTCACCGCGTGTGAAGATTATGGCATGGTTTTGGTTTTCTGGTTTGCCCTCACCTAATATGGCTGGTCCTGGAAGCTTTATACGATAAATAACCTGAAAGAGAAATTACTTTACTAGCTACAATTTCAAAAATGTCACTTCAAATTACTTCGACAAATTAAAGGAAATTTTTCTGGAAGGGCATTGTGAAAAAAACACAAGAAGACCAGCATAAGCTACATGTTGAAATCAGACTGAATAAACATGAAACTACTACATTTTCTTAAATAAAATAAAATTGTGGAAACATCTTACTGAACCAATTATCAATGTCCTTGCTCGTAGGAATTGAATTGGAACATGATAATACAGGATATCAACTGTCTACAGTTTTTCTTGTATCAAAATACTGTGATATATCTTTATAACAAAATTGAAAGGCAGTTTTCTGCATTAACCTTCTTATTCCAATCCTTTCAGGTTATAGTATACGATCCTTAAAAGAGATCTTATTACCCAAAATTCTTGAGTAAATAATGTGAATGATACGACAGCAATCATGCTACATCAAGGTGTACCTGGTCTAACTTTTGATCTGGGTCAGATGAGTCAACGGATTTTGGTACAGCCTTCACAAGGGCAGAGATATAAACCTTCTCAACCTTCTTATCTTTTCCAACTTTACTTGTTTCTTCAAGCTCATCAATATAAGCTACACGCAGAGATGGATACCTGCCCACCAAAATAAGGCAATCATTCACCAACTGAATACTTAATTGATCGATGAAAAATAACCATTCCCCCAACATACTTTGTCATGAGTCTCAAAATGTCTGTAGCATAAGGATGACCAGATCGTTTTTGAATTCCATATTGTTGGCATGACACCACGTATGTAAACTTCATGTCTGCCACTGCTTGACATTGTGCAAGTAGTGACCTTTCATTTCTTAGGTCCTCGGTGTTCAATTCAGCAGCCTTATAACCTTTCATCAGATCTGTATAAACCAATAAAACATACGCATAACTAATCTTTCAATTCTCGAGGTGATGAAAGCACTATAATTATATATCTATTCATCACCTTCATCCTTCGCCATATCAAGAAAAGCCTGAAGCTCCAAAGCTTGCCGGTAGTACATCATGCCTCGTACTGTTTTCACACAAAAAAGAAAGCACGTTAACAACCCAAGTCAATCAGATCACAGAAGGATGTTCTAAATCACATAATCAAGCATTTTGGAAATATATATATATATATATATATATATTGAGCATTACAAACGGATTGTAGGGGAGGGAATCGAACCCTTAATCAAGGGTGTGGAAAATTATATAAGAAAGCATATAAAGCATGGGATACCTGTTTTGGTCAATGTCTGGCCTCTATATGATGCCCACAGACGAAGTTCTTCTTGCCGTTTCGGATCTGTCTTAAGATCATCTTCACTGTCACAGCCAACACGTTCCAAGAAATTCTCCCATTCATCTATATAATTTAATTATTGGCTCAGCATAGAAGTTAGTTCTAACAAATCATACCAGCATATATATGATGGTATAGTAATATACAGCAAATATTAGCAAACCTGGGAAGATTTTTTGCAAATAAAATAGTATGGAAACTCCATCTTCATTTGGCTCATCCAGTGAATTCATGGAGAAGAGAACTTCCTCATTGAAGTATGGAGTCAAGATGCTACACAGAAAGAAAATAAGCCAGGGAAAGATTAAGCCAATTTACACTATGGGCATGAGTTGGAGAAACACCAGATGATGCAAAATTATGTCAATATACACCTTATGCAATATCCCAATATTAGATCCAGAACAAATGCACTTCTACAAATTAACTGACCTAATAATAGAGATATCTTTATATGAAACAATTTACGCTTAAGAAAATAAGCACATTTTGTTTCATGAAAGCATTAAAGACCTGTCACAAAATGATTGAAGACGTCCCCCATCATGATTTAGTATTGTGAGGAGAAAAAGCTGTGTTTTTGTGTGTGTGTGCGTGCGTGCGTGTGAGTGAGAGAGAGAGAGAGAGAGAGAGAGTGAGAGAGAGAGAGAGAGGAGAGAGAGAGAAATATTTTAACACATCAAGTTCTTGCCCGTGAAGCTAAAACCTTAAGGAAATTTGTGCCCTGACATTCTGCTAACAGAGGTCGTGAAATACATCTGAAGACCATAATAAATGTCTTGACAAGAAGGGACTTACGAAAACGACCACATGTTGCGAACTTTAGGGGCTGCAGGCATGTCCATGAACAGCGAATTAGAGAAAAATGAAATGCGCCTACTGGCTTCTAAATTAGATGGCACATCCATAGCTGACTCCTTCACTGTCAGCAGTAAATGAAGCCGTCCAATCTGACCAAACAAGTAGCTTTTTATAATCACAGATAACATATAAACTCTAATTGTGAGCCCAAATTGTACAGCAGAAACCATTAGCAGTCTAGACAGTTACAACAATTGTGTTTCCACCCCCCACCACAGGGATAAAAACCTCCACCCCAGTTTTGTATTTTTAACCCAAACATTTCTCAACGAAAAAACTTCATTTAGTCTTACTTTCTCTTTCCATGCCTCCTCCATATCTTTTGTAACGGGAAACTGCAGCTTTCCAAAGTACTGAACCTGTTGATGAAGAGGAGTCATCCCTTCATGCATCCCATAGGACCCACCATGACTGGAATCTGCCAAACTGTAGTAGAAAAATATACAATGAGCAAAGTACAGTCATATAAATGGTTTATTGAAGTCAGCTCGAAAATAGCCTGAAAACCCTTACCTAGGAACACTGTCTTCCATTATGTCCCTGGTTACAACCTCTAGCATATTTTGCAATACAATAACTATTTGATCTTTGTCCTCCTGCTTGTTTTCTTTCTGCATGATTATAATGCAATACTCTCAGATCCAAACACCACAATTCCGGGAGAAGAATCCAATAACATGAAAAGTAAAATGTTTACCAGATACTCTATGAGCTGCACAAAGTTAGCATAAAGGCTGGGAAGATTACTCATATTGAATTCTTGTATCAGATTACCGTTGCCTACGTGGCTATCTACCATGTCAAAGATTTCATTTATAATGCTGAAAATCATCAACCACGAAGAATAAGTTCAGATAATTAGAATTTGACTTGTGTAGAAAATTTTTCCAGTCCTATTTGTAAGCGGTGAACTTACCGCTTCTCATGTTCTCCCAAAACCAAGAAGTTAAGGATGCTTTTACATGAAGCGTAGCACTCGCGTATGGCACAGCGCATATATATATCAGCATTCAATATTTTGTTCAGCTCCCGATCTCTCTCACTGCTATCTTTAGCCATGTCTAAAGCTACGGGAAGCTATTCAATGGAACAATGATCATTAAGTTTTTATTCAAAAAATTGCACAAAATGAAGCAGTACGTGGATATTATATCAGTATTACCTTGTTAGCTAGTAAAAATGGAGGCCACTGGATAAGGTCCAAATCAGGATCAGCGCGATAGGGCAAGAGTAGCAGATTCATCTCCCTGTAATGATACATTCATACCCAGAGAAAAATAAAAGGTTACTTGCAGATCAATGTAAACAGAAGTATTTCAGAAAATCATCATAAAAAATAAGATAAAATGGATACTCATTGAGAAATAAGAAGAAAAATGCTTTCACTTCCTGCAAGAAATTTACTCTCGAGTTCAATTTACCTATTATTTATTATATCCTCCTCTCTAAAGCTTTCAATTATTTTGTTCCACATCTGAGCAAACCTTGCTGCTTCCTTCTCTTTATTAGATTGGATCTGTAGATACCAGTCAATTCATGAATGGTATCATAGACGTTCCAGCACAAATATAGAGAAACTAAAACATGAATTAATTAGAACACACTGAGCTAGTTATAATAAACCATAATTAACCTCGTCGAACTTGCGGGAGAATGTAGCCTTCAGGCCCTTCTTCTTAGGCTTTTCGTCTTTGTCTACTGGAATCAGGCAAGCAGTAAAAGCACCTGGGAGTGATTGAAACCGAGACCTGAGCATTCCCAACGTCCTAATCTGAGGGCAGAATAGAAAATGAACTTTATCAGCTTAAAAGACCAATCAGGAATCCAAAATCTACTTTTAGAAATGAGTATTGGACCAGCTTTCTAAGTTGGACTGATTACTAGATAAGGAGCTCAACTTACCATATAAATAGATAAAATTTTTATGGTCTAGAAAATCTCATAGCCTGTCCACTGACATTAGTATTTTCATCCAATAAAATAGAGCTGGCAGTGCACAGCTTTCATTAATCTGTCACTAATTGCACATATCAGGAAGTTATGCCTATAAATATTACCTTAAAAAGGCAAGAAATTTACTCTTATCATCCAAAAAGTACATTTTGATCGTCTTTATTATAGGTCAAAGTTTTCAGCTAAATCCCAGATTCCCAATGCATAACAATACAAATGAAAATGAATGCACAAGTGAAACACCAAATAGAAAGATCTCCAAGTGGCATAAGATGAAATAGGTGGACCTGCTCACAGGAAAATTTGTCTATATATTTAGGAAGATAAAAAAATATTGGAGCATAATGAAGAGTTGACACTGATCTAAATCAATGAAGGAACACAAATCCTGCATCTATTTCATTTCTTGAACTGTCAGAACTTAGAAAACAGAACCAACAGTTGAAAGCAGAAAGAGTCAGAGATTTATGGGAAGTAACCACAAAAGTAGAAAAGATATGGAAGAGATCAGCTGTTCAGAAGTAACGCATTGGAAAACAAAATAATGTGGCACTTGTTTCTGAATCATTGCTGTGGCATTCCAAGCGCTCTTCCGATCTCCAAAACTATATTTATAGCTTGTTCTTGGGAGCTTTATGTATAAGAGACTTTAGATTTATAGGTGAATGTGTGGTGGTAATGTAAAGAAAGATTATTGGGAAGTGTGAAAATTTGTTTTTTTGTGAAGAATGTGGTTGGTATTTTGGTTTGATAATTTTTTTCTTTTGATAAAGCTCCAAACAAGCTCTTAATATTTCCAGGGCATTTGAAAAATTAATGATAAAAATGTAGGGTTCAGACATAAGGAGCTTATTACTTTAGAAGGAGGCTAATTTGTAATAACCAGGCATGAGGCCCTAAATCTCCATTAGAGGAAGAGGGCAGGATCTTAGTAACATATCACCAAAAATGAAAATGGAAGACTATTGCCCCGTCAGCAAACTATTTCTATTTCAAAATAGAATTGGCATCAATGAAGCTTCATGTTGCACAGGTGGGTTCCATGAAATATGTGGATGTGATAGGTCTGACCAATTTTTGTTTTACTTGAAAACATCTACTTTTCAATGGGTAGACAAGGAAAGCTCAGCCACCTACATACGAAAACTTCCACTTTATCAAGAATAATTTCAATTAGAAAATGATTTTAGATTCACTTGCCACATTCTGCAAAGGAAACGTGGAGAACTGCAAGGGAATAAGTTTACCATGACGATAAAAAAACAGCGAAAGAACCAAAAATACCAAAGGAAGCAAGAAATGTTGAAGCAACACAAAGTATTTGAGGATAAATATTCACAAATTATTTAGAGAATAGAAGTTTCAATAGGATTTAAGTAGTAAGCATCCAGGTAAACCAGATCCTTCCTTTTTTTTTTCCTTTTTTTTTCCCATCCATGTGTATCATAGTAAAATAAGTAACCACATACTAATATTTTAATGTCAGAATTTCAACAAACCTCTCCCAGACGACGAAATGCTCCATATATACCTCCAAATATTGTGGAGAAAATAGCATACCAAATCTGAGTGTCCATGAAATACACCTGGAGATAATTATTGAATAAATTAAACTGGATAAAAAAGGCCTACTAATATGCAAAGATTATCACCGCAAGAAGAAAATGTGAGCGTACAATAATCACAGGAGCCCAAAGAGCAATCACAACTCCGATATTGTTCTTTGCTGAAAACAGAGAGAAAATACACAGGTGTCTCCAGTCAGTCAGTCTGTGTGTATATATATACCCACATATACATGATTCAAGCAATAAAATCAGAATTAATAATATAACCACCTTGAGGAAAGAACTCATGCCATTGGTAAGTTGTTATATGAACTTTCATGATTTCTTTAGTTGGATCTACAAGAGGCTTTATCTGCAACAAATAAAAAAATCAAATTTACTGCTTTGTTGGAAACCAAAATCTTCCTAAACGACGATTGAAAATGATAACCATTGCCGAGAAATAAGAAAAAGGATTAATGTTGGAATCAGCACCCCCATTCTACTTCCACAAGAAAATACGTAACAGGAAAAGAACAAAGGACTATTAGGGTTTGTTCTTTGGTCAACAAGTCAAACTTGATTTCCAACCACATATTCCCTATAAAATTATTTTTCACATTTCCCTATAATCTCTCACTAATTCTCCACAATAAAGTCTCCCAAATTCACTTCTAAAAAATCACTTCTTAGAAAGCAACAAAGAAGAAGCTCTTGTACAAATAAAATAATTACAAAAACTAAAGAGTACACATTTGGAGATGAACATCTCACATCCAAGATTGTCAAACAAAAGGCAAAACGGAAGCTAGAAGATTAAGAAGTCACAAGTCACAATATTTTAGTTTAAGAACTTGTGTAAATATTATAAGGCTCAAAACATTGTAAGCACTAGCTGCCAGCAGAGATGTATTTTCCGAACGAGCAAACCACCAGACCCATAACCAAAATATTAATGGTAATTCACATAAGATGAGTACAGAAACCAGTTAAATGAACTACACTGTTACAGATCATTGAGCAGCTACGAAAAGAAATGAAATGTAGAAAGAAAGACCACAAGTTTTGGTAGTAAATTGATAATAGTAGAGACTAAAAGAGAATGGAGAATGTACCTCTACATAAAAACTGAATGCCAATTTTGCTGCCAAGAGAAGAACCCAGAAAACAGTGTATCTGGAAAATGACAAGCCATGAAACTAATTAAGAGGAATTTCATTTTAAATAACGATAGAAGTGAACTGATCTGAAAATTAGTACAATATAATACTTGAAAACAGAGAATGTGCTTTCTTGCATGCCCCTTCCAACATAAAGCCGAGGCTGAAGCAAAAGAGATTATAATGACAGTGTGAGAGTATAAGATGCACTGATCATAGGATCAGAATAAACTCTGCAGATACCCAAACCAAAAATGAAGCGTTTGACAATGATGTTAACAAACCTGGGACCACCACATTATAAACCGCACAATTTTGTAATCCGACCTTTCGAGGTTCCGCCGGATAAACGGGAACAAAAATAATAATGCAGAGAGCATGTTAGGAGATAGGTAAATGAGAACTGCAATGATGAACAATGAAGGTGAACCCTGACCATTGCCAAACCAGTTTTTAATGGCCTGTGCAAATCCTGAAGGGTTTTTCCAGCTATATGCATATGTTATTGGCAACACAATCACCCAGACAGCTGCAGAAACAACCTTTAGTATATATCTTAGCTTTACATGTAGAGACATGCTAAGCCTTGCTTTCCAGCCCATAATGATATCAAGAACAGCTGCATAGCACAAACAAAACCAGTTGTTAGAGATGATAATAAAATCATGTGTTACATTGATGAATTAAGGCCCCGTATGGTTTTTATTTTTTTCCCCAATAATCAATTCTCTCTCGAACTCATTTCTATATACACATTTTATTCATTAAAATAAGCTGCATGTAAATTTGTAATTTTTCCTTACTTTGCAACTAGACATCCTTCCGAAAAAATCACTTCTAACAAAATCAATTCTCAAAAAATCAAAACCATATGGCCTAATATTCTTGCAGGAAGTAAATTATCTCCTCTGTGTACAAATCTAAGTATCTCATTTTAGAATAAGTCCACGCGATGGAATTTAAAGCTCGAAAGCATAAAGTAGCTAAAACGATAATGAAGGAAGAGAAAATACAGGCAAAACAATAAAGAAAAAGAAATTAAATAAGAACATTAAACATGACCACCTTAAAATAATATGCATGTGGCCTTATCAAATAACTCAAGCTTTTATGTCAAGTGGTTCGATATGGTTAAGGTTTTGGGTTCAACACTATCACCACCTACTCAAATTAAATTGTTCACATGTTAACATTTTATTTATATAAAAAAAAAAAGGAACTACCCCTGTCCGGATTATTTGGTCCAATTTGCCTTTTCACAAGGATTAAACAATGTGTTGAAAAGGCAAATTTTGTGACATGTGTTCCTCATGTGTCCCTATTTAATGAGTTGAATTCAAAATTGATAGTTATAATTAAAGTACTAAATGTGGATTAGATTTGTAAAGTAATGTAAATTAGACTCTTTAATATAGAAATGGAAAAAATGTGTTGAAAAGGCAAATTTTGTGACGTGTTCCTAATGTGTCCCTATTTAATGAGTTGAATTCAAAATTGATAGTTATAATTAAAGTACTAAATGTGGATTAGATTTGTAAAGTAATGTAAATTAGACTCTTTAATATAGAAATGGAAAAAATGTGTTGAAAAGGCAAATTTTGTGACGTGTTCCTAATGTGTCCCTATTTAATGAGTTGAATTCAAAATTGATAGTTATAATTAAAGTACTAAATGTGGATTAGATTTGTAAAGTAATGTAAATTAGACTCTTTAATATAGAAATGGAAAAAATGTGTTGAAAAGGCAAATTTTGTGACGTGTTCCTAATGTGTCCCTATTTAATGAGTTGAATTCAAAATTGATAGTTATAATTAAAGTACTAAATGTGGATTAGATTTGTAAAGTAATGTAAATTAGACTCTTTAATATAGAAATGGAAAAAATGTGTTGAAAAGGCAAATTTTGTGACGTGTTCCTAATGTGTCCCTATTTAATGAGTTGAATTCAAAATTGATAGTTATAATTAAAGTACTAAATGTGGATTAGATTTGTAAAGTAATGTAAATTAGACTCTTTAATATAGAAATGGGACCATATATTTGGGACATCCCAGAAAGGAAAATGGGATCAAATATTCGTTCCCATTATATTGGATAGAATTAAATATGACAAAGTAAGAACTAGAGATCCCACTAGGTCACACAAATTATGTATATAAAATCTTAGTGTAACTGAAAATTGTGGTGGTTCTCAAAATATAGATAGTTAAAACTGAGTTAAAACGAAATACACATGGCCTTATCCAAGAGCCTAAGTTTTCAGAAGAAGTGATTCAACGAAATGGAAGTTCATAGTTTAGTTCTTTCAGTGACTAGTTTGAATACAAGTATTCACAACCATTCAATAATTTAGCCACTAAAGAAATCGCAAAGTTAGAAGTTGCAAGTTAACATGGAACGAGAGTGAGATTATTTCCTCCCTATTACCTTGAGCAAGTTTTAATATTGCAGCTGTTATGAAAATGCTCAACACTTTCCTGAACACTTCTCCCTCAAATATGCCACCTATTCCGCCAGATCCATTCCAAGCAATTATGATCATTGCCTTCACAATTTAAATAACATGAATATGTTAATTTCAGAAGGATACACTGCTGATTACCATGCAAATATAAACATAAAAAGGAAATTGACCTGTAAGCACAAAATAAAGAAACTCCACATTCTATCGAAACTTCTAAATATGTGCCAAAACGATCGGATCTCAACAAAGTTGATTTTGCCTATCCATCGATCTCCTTTACCTGCTTCATGGCCCTAAACACCAAAAAATAAATAAATAAGATATATAAACAACCTGAAGTCAAAGATTGATGTCAGACAAAACTAAAAATAAACACAAATATTCAAGAGAGTCAAGATCAGACACTTCTCCGCAATTAAACTCCGCAATTAAACAAGCACATATGCTAAAATTAACATGAATTTGGAGAAATAATGTATCACCATACCATAGAAAGAGTAAAAAATTGAAAAAATATGCATCTAATCTAACCACATAAAGGGAACTCCATAAAGGGAACTCAATGAATTTGCATAATATAGCTTTTCAACTAGATCCTTGCTTTAGTCTTCATCTCTTATTTAAAATTTAAAATTCATATTGTAGATGAAATTTTGCTAGGGAGAAGTAGGAAGAGGAGAAAGAGCAATTGTCATAAGAGCGTATGGCTCAAGTAGTTGACATGATCGACCTGGAGCTTGGTGCTATTATATTTGGTGCTCAAAGGTATATTCCACTGCATTTTTATATGCAACAGATGAGACTGAATTGATAATTCGATCAATATACTTTGCATGTTGGGAATCGAAGGAAAATGGATTAGTAGAACGCACACTAAAGAGGAGTCCGTAGCTTTTCATAAAAGAGTGAAGTGATCCGCTTACTTGTTCTTATACAAGTATGATTTCATTTCAGAAATCTAATGTTAGTATTTAGCGGACTTTGCTAAATAGAGATCATAGCGACAAGAATTGGAACTAAGCAAAGCATATAATTAATTAGGTGATAACACTAGGTGCATGTTTAATTAATTATCGGATCATAGGACATGGATGAACGGTTAGATTGATAAGTTAATAGGACAATTAATTACAGAGTATTTTAATTATTGGCTTTTGTAATTATTTATATACTTGAGAGTTGCAGTAAATCCATCTATAGTGGCATGTACAAATTATGAATAATTAGATTGGACACTTTCAGTCACAGCTTAACTGGATCTAATTATTAGGAGACTAATTCTATAACTGCAGTTGGGTCCCTCTGGTAGCTTCTAGAAAAGTCATATATTAACTTGAAAGAGTTAGAAAGTTCAAGGATTACGTAGTCCTAAATGGAGCGATTCATACGGTGCCCACTCACCACTATGATCTAAAGGATTTGAAGAACGCCCGTGAAGATCCAAGGGTGACGAGCTAGGAAGAGGTTTCAAGAAATCAAGACCATGAAGATAATCAAGCTTCAAAGGTATATTCCGCTGCACTTTTCTTTAGACCATTATCAGTGATTAATGATATATCGTTTTAAACATCCAGAACCATCCTGTCTTATAGAAAATAATTTTTTGGAAATTGTCGCCATTCTATGAACTATTTTTCCATCAACAATTAAGTCAATAAGAAACATTTCGTGACTACAAATGATATCGTCCAAACAGTAAATGATACAAAATTGCAAGTTACCAAAGTGTGCCTGTTATATTTTATTAAGTAAGCCTCAGTTGAACCCCTCAAGTAGAACAAATAAGCTCAGTGGAGGTTTTGAAGTAAATACAAAAATCAAGATAATGGCTAAATTAGACAGAAAAAGGTGATGTTATTCATGATACTCCTGTTTGATTGTTTCTAAAGCACAATAGATAAAACAATGCAACAAAGATTAAAGGAATAAATGTGTATGGCGCACAAAGACATACATATACTGCCAAGCATTATCTACCATAATATAGATTCAATGGGGAACAAATAACCTAACAGAGTATTACCTTAAGTTCCCGGAGCTGTTCGAGGGGAGCGCAGAAGAAATCAGCATCCATACGCATTGGCCAACCTAGTTTGAAACAATTAACTGACCTACAATTTATCAATAGAGCATAAGTTACATAATTCGAGAAAACTTAGTAAAAACAAAGGAAAGAATGCTACCAGAAGTATTCATTTAAATCATCATAATTTCTCCACTGAGAATGCTTGGATTTTACTTTGATCCTTTTAGCTTCCTGAGAGGCATAAATAAGACATCACAGATGTACAGTAAAGGGAACCTACAAAGCTCAATAAACCAGAGCAGTAGTAGCACCTTAGCTATTACGTTATAGATTGGAGTTACAACTTTCTCCAAGAAAACCTCATTTTCACCACCATAGGCAGGTTTGATATGCTCACCGGTCACGGGGCTAACACTACCTGCCAGCACATGGTAAAGTTCGAAAGCCATCTGCAATGATCACGCATTTCAGATTAGATAATGAACAAGTGAGATGATCTTATACCTTTAATTTTATTTCAAAACTCAATTGACTTTTTAGTCAGAATCATGAGATGCACTCAACTAGAAGTAGGAAGGTACACAAAGAATCATAACATTCTAAATTAAGTTCTCGAAGAATGGACAGAGTCTCCATCCAATAAAAAAATCAAATATTGAGGAAAAATTAAAGGCCTGTCGTGATTATTATGGAAGATCCTTGCAAGAACCTCCACATCCCATTATTACCAACCCCCAATTTATGGATTATTTCTTCACACGATGAACAATGTCAATAATTGATTCAACCAAAAGGAATCCTCGTCTTCATCCAGCAGTTTTTGTCATGTCTACCTTTCACCATTTATTAATAGTTTAAGATTCAACATTTCACTTCTGAAAGATAATTTCTTTTAGATCGGAAGCATTTTCTCAGAAGAGAAAGTAGAGGTAACATTTATTTTCAAGAAAACAGTAACAAAAAAATTTACAATGTCCAGTAAGCAAAGAATGATGCATCAAGATGACTATGGCATGAAAATCTTTCATCCAATCACGTCTTTATACTGGAATTTGGTCGTCCAGGTTCTGGATAAGAGGTCAAAGCTAGAAACTAGAAGAGGATACTATATTCACATATACGAGGCGATTGGGAAAAAAAAACAAAGAATAAAGAAAATACAAAATCATACATGATGATAAATATAACAAAGACATTCTGGCATAAATCTCAAGTTAGCAGCTTCCCCCCAGATAAGAAGATATAGGCCCATGTATAACAATTTCCGTTGCTGCACTTCCTGTTGGATGGTGGGCAACCTATCATTAAGAACAAATATAAGTTAAAATTACCTTCCAACATGAAAACTTATAGAGAAAAAAATAAGCATAGAAGAGAAATTTAACAAACTGGTAAGTCAAGCACAACCAGCAAAATGGACACAGATTATTGATAGAGAAAAATACTTGGCTACTGATGGTAAATATAATATACCTCAATATAATATAAAATTTGGAGACTTATAAATTATAATTCACTCACCAAAGGCTACTCTTACGACCAAGATACTTGCACCACTTCTTGTAGTTCTTGAATAGCTTCTTCATGACTTCTGTAAGTGCTCGATCATCCAACTGAAAAACAGTGGCAATACTTCATTATCTTATAAATAGAACTTTTACCGAGTAATAGATTGCAAGCTCAGCTAAGTCAGGGAAAATAAAAACCTTGGGTTGTTGATCAGGTTTAGGAAATTGCCGAATGTGCACATTTGCTAGCAATAGAATCAAGTGCTCCCGTTGATTTGCCACGTTATCCTCCTGCATATCATTAAACATAAACTCATAAAAAACTATAGCTAAAAAGACACATTCTAACATCTTTGTATTGTAAATCAATGGAAATATTAGCAGGATTCATACAAATTGGCACCTGAAAACCAAACATGAGCCGAAGCCAATCTAAAATATCTTCGTCTACTTTTTTAGTATGTCCCTTTGGCCATGGAAGACCTCTAGTGTTACGAAGTGCAGCAACAGAAGCTTGAATCTGTTAACAAGAATGATACCGGATAGATTTACGTTATCCAAAATTAGCCCATCAAAAGTACCTATGGGAGCGAAAAAGAGAGTTCACCTCAGGGTATCTCATTATTGTCTGTTGTGAACTTTCAGGGTCCAGTGGAAGTATGTTGTACGGCCCTAATATCTGAGCCTTTTCCTTGACCTTAGTGTGTTTCTCCCATATCTGGAAGTACACGTGGATTAAAGGGTCAAAAGTAAAAATCTCATTAATGAGGGCTAAAGCTATAAATACAAGTTCATCAACCATATAACATTTTAAGCTTCCAGATAAAGTAGTTTGATATGATATTAGGCTATCCAGAGCTCCTAACAACTATATAGAGGTAGGTTAAACAATTTATGATTCATATTTTTAACCCATAATATCTATTATCTAAACTATGTTCAGTTTAGAATATGAAATACTATACCATTATCATAATACTAACATCGCAGATAATGCAGCAGGGAATCACATTCAACGTTTAGATTCTTTTTATTCTGTTTTTCTTTAAATTTTCAAATCAAACTTCTTCATTCTATGAATATCAAAATTATGTTCAGTTTAGAAAATGAAATGCTGTTATCATAATACTCAAATGTAGCAGGGCATTAGGCTCAAATTCTAGATTCTTTTTGTTTCTCCTTTAAAATTTGCCTTCAAACTCCATTCTATGAAATCAAAAACTAGTTACGTCCAAAAAGATAATTAGGATAAAATCACTTTATGCAAAAAGAGATATTAAGAATAAAAATTTATTATAAAGATTTACAAAATTTCACGAGCACCCTCCGATTGCTTGGGCAAAAAAATTGATTTTATTCACAGTGGTATTTCAGTGCTCATTACCTATTGGTTTCAAAAGTTTCTTTCTTTTTAATTTCCTAGATTGAAATGGGTCTTGTGAGGGGCGTTGGAGAAATTGGGATAAACTGAGGACGAAGACTGATGCAATGAAATAGTGACGCCTCTTGACACTTTTTGATGAAGATAAGAATTCTAGAAGTTCGGCCCATTCTTTCTTTTATATAATTTAGCCCATTAATTAGTCAGGGTTTTAGGATTCATAATATTTAACTATTTTCTTATTTTTATTTTCTTACTTGGTTGCCAAGTTAATCAATTTCTATTTAAACCTTAGATAGAACCCATTGTAAATCGCTTGATTTCGAATAAAGAATTGAGCGTCTTTTGGATTTGCAATCCAAAAGTTGTTGATTTATGTGAGTTGTAGATTCGTTCTACATCATATTTGCGTTATTAGATTGAGAATTTGACTGCAATATTCGATCAATTTGAGACACGGGTGGAGAAGTCCATGACGTGTGGACAAGGTTCTAGACAAAGAACCAAGGGATTTAACGTTTACCAGCGGCCGAGAGGGTACCGTTGGTTTTTAGGATTAGCAAGCAAGCATTGCAAAGGAAGGGGAATCAATTGTCGATTATGTACTTTTTGATACATCTGCGCTAAAGGTGGCTGCTGTTGGCAGACAGCCGCAAAAGTTAAAAAGATAGAGGTTCCAATTGACAAGAATGTGAAACTAGTTGGTGTTTCGAACGAAACTAGTTTCGAGTCTGGCAAGATGATGAAATTGAATAGTATGAAGAAGAATCTGATGAAAATTGGTGGTGAGGCCTCAAGAATTTCGATGGCAAAGGTGTTCAAGACCACTAGTTATAACATGGTTGTGGACCACGTTTGCAAGGGAGTCCAATTCCTTGATGAAATTAAGGATTCTAACGTGGTTGTGGACGTGTTCAAGGGACTCCAGTTTGTAAATAATGAAATTAAATATTCTGTTATTGCAAGTTTTCAATGGACTTCAAAGGAATGTTCACTTGTTGAAATCTATTTGAACGATTTGCACGAAGATTTAATGGGTAATGCGGTTAAGCCAACAAACCGGTCATTATACGTGATATAAAAGAATCGCTTTTATTTTGAGCGTGGGAACGCTATAATTGAGAACGAGTCTAAGATTCGAGGGCGAATCTTCTCCGACCCAGGGAGAATGATGAAGATGAGAATTCTAGAAGTTCGGCCCATTGTTTCTTTTTTATAATTTAGCCCATTAATTAGTCAAGGTTTTAGGATTCGTAATATTTAATTATTTTATTATTTTTATTTTCTTACTTGGTTTCCAAGTTAATCAATTTCTATTTAAACCTTAGAACCCATTGTAAATCGGTTGATTTCGAATAAAAGTGAGTCTTTTATTGAAATTGGAACCCTTTTATTTGAGTTGTTGAATTGTAGACTGCGGACTACATCAATTTTGAGTATTGTGGTGGTGAAAATTGGGAATGAAAATTTATACATCAACTAACGCAATTATCAACCTGAAAATCTCTGTTTGCCACCTCCTTCTGAAACGATGATGCTTTTGCAGTCAACCAATCTGACAATGTTTATTTTATTATACAGCATAACTTTGACGGTAGGAATCACTAAACACTTTTAGATAAATAGCCGCACATGAGAAAAACTCCCTACATGTTCTAGCAAAGAGGATGCTCTTAACAGTGGCAACACTGGTAGTGGTCGCCAGTAGAGTAGGTGAGGATATACATAGGTTGTCAATATTTTTGCCGGTAATAGATGTGAATGAGAGGAAAAGAGTGTGGAAATGGAACCAAACCAGATTGCTGTATTTTTTTTTCCATACATGCTTATTTTATAACATGTTAGTTATAATTGTTAAATTATTGTGGAGTTTATGGAAATTTTATTTTATTTTTGGTGCATTATAAACTTCTAATGTAGTACAGAAAATGAATTTTGCTGTGATGTACCCTTATAAACTTTAAGAAAGGTCAGGATATCTTTAAAATTGTCAATGACATCTAGAACATATCTATAGTTTACTCATAAGCTAAAGATATGATCTTTTCAAATTGCATAAATTACCTCATCGTCCACTTCCCCAACGTCTTCTGTCAAATTAACTGCCCTTAAGACCTCAAATAGCACGGCAGCTGTTTGATATGCTTTTGTTAGCCGGGCACTGATTGAAGATAGAAATTGTGTAAATAGAAAATGTACTCAATAAGTAACTTCTTTACTGAACAATACAAGAGTAATGATGTGGGTTATTACCGATCTGCTTTGCCAGCAGCATTCTGCAAAGCCTCAATATACTTCCTATAGTAAAGCTGATAAAAGTTTTTCATTTCGCGAGCATCACTTCCTTTCTTAGCTGTTGACGTTGTCAAATTTTCCTTCAAGATGATGTAACCATATTTACAATTTCCAAAGCATTTTCAATGAAAAGTATTCGCTGAATATCACATGGGCCAAAAAGAAAAGCATACTAAAAAAAATTACTTTTAGAACTATGTTAATGTAACACATATCACTTCCCTAAATAAGGACAATTTCATTAGATAAATACTACATTTTAGGTAATAATAAAAATCAAAAACATTAATGTAACAGGATATATCAATTAACAAATATACATATATGTATATATATATATATATATACATATATCATTTCAAGCAACTAAAAATGAAATACAGGCTAATCACCATCAATAATTTTTTTTAAGTAATACACTTACTTTCTTACCAAGCAGTATTTCATCAGAGAAACAAAACACCTTAGACATAAAAAGCATCATAAGCACATACATAACAGAGTTTATACATGTATAACAAATATGTGTCTCAACCAACTAAAAAGAGATATCTTCCAGAGAAAATTTGCATGTTAATCACCATCGAACACCAGATCTCACATAAAACAACAATTTTCTGGCTGCAATACTGGCATTCTCCATGAGAAACGGTTTGCTCAGTTCTTCGTTAATAACTGCATATTTTCTACTGTTATATAACAGTAATTTTCTAATCATCTCTAATCATATGACGCTCTTCAAAATTTAACATCAGTCTGATTTAATATAGTAACATTGTAATCCAGATGGTTAAATTGAAATCTAAAAGCATCCTGCACAATTTTTATGACGTGATCCAGGACTATAAAAATGTTATAATTTGGTTTTAAATGTAGTATCTTAACTGCCGACCAGCTAATGGTCATCAAATTTCCATGCGCATCCAATACAAGGTAAGAAGTTGTTCAAAGTTATTCACACTGTCATTTGAAAGTGAAACAGCATCACTGATGTCATCAAGAAAAATGTCAACGTGTTTGTACTTACCGACCACGGTATACCACCACAGTTGCATCGGCAATTATTTAATTTATTAGTAGGAAGTTTCAATTTCTCTAAAAATTAAGTATTATATAGAAAAACAGACTTGCATGCAGCGTCAAAGTTCAAGAACGGTTACAAATTGGAGAACCAAGAACGTGGAACACAATAGTAAAAACTGAAACACTAGCTAAAAAAGCCATTATTCCCAATACAAGAAAAGGGACAAAGCAGGAAAAGTGGATCCCACCTTGGATCATAGCAGACTTTAGAAACCCAGACTACTCATGAATGATGAAACATGGATTTTAAGACAACACACAATGAGTATTTACATGCTTATTACTTCTTCCTTTCCCCTCAAATTAAACTTCAGTGTTGTAGTTATCATTAACAGCTGATTCCCTCTCCACATAGTTCCATCAGTTTAAAGGATATTCAAAATATCATTGTTAATTAGTTTTTTTTCACTCTTCAAGTAAATTATCCGTACTGGACCCTTGACAAGCAATCCAAGCAACAATGATATGGCATGATCTTCCAAAGAATGAGTAGTTTATAAAAAACCTAATGTTGCGTCTACTGAATGAGGGATCCGATATCATACTTCAAATAAAGTCCAACCTATTCTTGCATTTTTGTACTTTTCCTAGGCCTAGAATTCCAATATGGCACAAGTTAGCCCAAATGCTTTAAGCTAGGGTTAGGAAACTCAATCTCTGAGCAAAAAGTTTATAGCCTTCACAAGAGGTCCAGGTAACTGTTAATCAGAGAAGAGAGGCAAGATTGCAATGAGAAACGTAACCACTTCAATCATTGAACTGTCACAGTTCATTACATTTTCAGGGTAAATTGTATCCCGAATATGAAGCAGTGATAATTACTTTCAAGTCTTCTTATAGAAAAAATAATTATTTACAAGTGAACAAACAGATTAGCAGATAACCAAAATTACATCAAGCTGCCCCAACTGTTTTTAAAGTAAAGAAATTATAATAGTTAAATAAGAATAAGGAACACATAATGTCAAGAAGAGGTGTTGAAACCATCAAAGAGGAAGTAATGCACCAAAAATTAATTACTGTACAAATGAATCTGCAAACTTGGTTCCTTAGAATGAAATGTAATACTCATTTTTTTAATCTCAATCTCCTTCTAGTTCAAATTACTGATGAAAACTGAAAAGAAATGTGTTCAATTGCAGCATATTAAACTGAGTACCCTTTCAAGGCGTTGCAGCAGTGCAGTTTTGAATTGACGAACTCCCCTTCCACTAGACGTTGGATCTAGACGGTGAGCTTTCTCAAAGGCATAGAACCGACCTGACACCAACACAAGCATCAAAAAAATTTTGTACAGAGGAACATTGCAAAGGTAAGATGGAACACATTGGACATATGCATGTTCACGTATGGCAACCACTCTTGGGTACAATGCACATAAAGAACTGAACTTTTAGAACCCTAAAGTAAAACCAGTAATAGTTACGCATTGAGAAACAGAAAGTGCCTGTGCTGCTATTTTCAAAAAATCTAACAGAATACAACAAAATACATGTTCTCCATTGAGTCAGAAAATGTAAACTGCGTTCTGGGGTGTAAGTTCAGAAAACCAGTAACTGCTATGACGTTTGTAAGTAATAAGGAATCTTCATTGCCAGACAACATTTTTTTAGCAGCTCCAAAAACTAATATTTGTCTGCACCCATGCGCACATGGAGTAGAAGAAAAGAATCTTAATTGGTACTAACTGTTGGACACCATCAGGATGAATAAGTGCAGGGGAAACTTACAGAGGTAAGCAACTCTGGGATTGATGGGCTCAACCTCATTGGCAACACGGAGAATTGGTGCAATCTCAACGAGAGACGATGGAACCACCTCACTATCCATCATCGATTCCCCCAAGTTACCAGCAGTCTGGGTTCGCAGAATTCGCCTCTGGGGCTGGGCATCTGATCCCCTTCTTTGGTATGCCATTTTAATTTGAAATGTTTACAAAAAAAACTTTACCTTTTCTCCAATTTAACTGTCAAAATCCATCCAATAGAGAAAATCATTAACTCACAACAGAAATACAACTTAAAAGTTAAAACACTTGAATCTCATAAATGGAACAGGTTCGGCTTCCAGAGAGGAGATGATTTCTTAGCACATCCTTTGCCAGTCAGTGTCTTAGCCATGAAACCCAAAACATATGCACTTTGTGATAACTGATAATTGGAAAACCCGGATCTTTTCTTCTCCGAGAAGAAAGAAACCAGATTCTCTTTCATTGCTTTCATGAACCACTAATTTTTACATTTTTTTTTTCACTTTTTTCCTTTTCCTTTTTTGTTTGGGATTGGGGGTGGGGAAGAGTCTTTCTTAGTCTCTTTAGGGAAAACTAACGCCAGAAAACCAAAAGATGATCGCAAAACTCTAAACGATTCCAAATTTTCATCAGAAATCAAAATATATATAATATATAATCAAAAGACCAAACTCTCTGTACTGAGCAAAACAGAAACACATGGCACACACCCGTCATCGCCCCTTGTCTGGAACAGTAAACTTCATCGCTTCAACTCACTTTCATCTCAAACACGTAATAACTCCTCACACATAATCATACCAAAAAAGAAAAATTAAAGCACACAGAACAATCACAGAAGACAGATCATTTACCTTCTCCCTAACTTTCTTCACCTCCCTATCACCAGGTTTTCATTTCGCAAGCAAATTAAACGGCACAGAGAATGAAAACTGAGTGACTTTTCATAGTAACCCGAAAACACGATCTTCTGTCTGTGAAGAACAAAAAAGGACGCAACTAAAATAAAGTGTAGCAAAGAGTGTGAAACTTACAGAAGAATAATCATAAACATGGAAATTGAGGCAAAAAGAAAGTGAGGGAGAGTAATCTGGAGGGGGAAAGGGAAAAAAGTGTGTAGCTCGGACAGAGCCACCAAACTGACACGACGTTAGGAAAGCAGCCTCGGGTGGGGACAAATTTTATTGTATCAATCGGTACTAATAATAATGCTGGTGTAAATTACAAAAACGCCCATTATTATCTTCATTTTAGGAGAATTTTTGGAAATTTTTCGCCTATTTTTTTGGGTCGAAATGAAATTATTGATGAGATAGATTTTGTCGTTCACTTTGTCGGTAGTTAGAGGAGTATATATCTAAATAAATAATAAAAATTCATTCGGAATAATGAGAATTTTCGTGATTTTGTTGTTCACTTTGTCGGTAGTTAGAAGAGTATATATCTAAATAAATAATAAAAATTCATTCGGAATAATGAGAATTTTCGTGATTTATCAGAAAATAAAAATGAAAGTTGTAATTTTTTAATTTTTAGCTTTGAATGTGGCTTTTGCATTGCTTACATGAGTTTTAAAATGCTTGGAGTATGATTGGGAAATATTTTGTGATTATCGTTAACTTAGAAACGAGTTAATGGTATAGTTTTAGTTAGAATAATGTTATATACCACCAGTGGTACTTTGTATCAGTTTATGTGGCATCCAATGTGACATTGATTGATAAGCGAAATCAAATAAATAAATAAATTACCCATTTAATTCAACTTATCATTTAATGACACCTTGATATGGTGCCAAGCCCCAATGGCGCTAAATAGCATTACTCTTTTGATTATGGTTGGTGGCAACTCCCACATCTTTTGATTTTTTAGGAGTCATGCGTTCAAAGCTTAAAATTTTAAAAATATACACTCTCTTCGTGTTATTTATTATATATATAGTCCACGTTTCCCTTTTTCGTGTAAATTATATTATATATACATAGTCATGTTTCTATATTAAAATGCGTAATTTATGTTATGTAATAAAAATACCCCTTATCTAAAGTTATAATTATAAATACTTGTAATTTAAAAATTAGTTATTAAATAAGGACAAATTAATAATACAAATGAAAAAATTTACTTTTTCACAATATATTCTTAATTCTTATGAAAAAACAAAGTAGATAAAATAATTTCGACAGAGCTAGTATATTATGATTTACTAAAGTGTCTTGAGGGACAAAAAAATAAATGTTATATTATTTGATTACTATTATTAGTTGTTGCTAATATTAAAGTGGGTTGACTAGAAAATTTTTGTACAAATAGGAGGTAAATAATATTTTATTTTTGGTTCCGAATAAAAAATAGAAAAAATAGAAGATTTTTAGTCCAATTCTCCTTTTAAAAAAAAAGAATTTTGGAGAGAAAATGTTTTTAACAATTATATGGTTTGTAGAGAAGGAGAATTGAGCCACTGTGGAAGTTGTGAGAAACTCACTTGAATGCTATCAAACTACATTGGTATTGGTTCAAGAGAAAATTGAATAATTTTTTTGTTAGAGTAATGATATTTAGCACCACTGGTGCTTGACACCACATTAAGGTGGCACTAAATGATAAGTTGAATTAAGTTAATCATTTATTTATTCATTTAATTTTACTTATCATTTAATGTCACATTAGATGCCACTTAGACTGGTGTCAAGTACTACTGGTGCTATATAGCATTATTCTTTTTGCTATAGAGAATTTTTCCCAAAGAAAGTAGGGATAACTTGGTAATTCTATACCATAAATTGACAAGACTCGAAATGTGTATAATAAAAGTGTGATGGAATGAAAAGGAGGCAGCCTGATCTTTTTGTGGTATTGGTGCTAATAATTCACAGGCAATCCCTACACGTAACTTCAGGGGATAGATATTCTAATCTTTGTTCAAAGAAGAAATGAACAAATTTCGGAAGACAATGTGAAAGAAGGTGAATTCGTCAAAATCATATCGGGACTTTCTAACAATACTAGTTGTGTATATGTACGTTGCACAAAATTCAATAATTAATAGAAAAATACTTGATAATTTGAAGAATTAAATAGTCACAATTTTATTGCATATTACTCATTCATACACATGTTGTTAATAATTACAATTATATTGTATACAATTCTTTCGCTTGACATAAAGCTAATTAAATTGTTATTCATAGAACAATACTCTAGACTAATAAAAATGAGAATTAATGAGGAATTTTTTAATATAAATTTAATTTCACGTTAAATATGAAAACCAAGAAACCATGAAAAAGAGAGCATAAAAATTTATATAACTCTAAAATTATCATACACTCATATATTTGTTCAATAAGTATCAATACAAGAAGTCTAAAAACACATTTAGAGTGTGGATATTATTCATTTATCAAAATGAATTCTTTACCACATTCATTCTCTATTATATATTCTTAGAAAAATTATTTTTCACATATTCTCATATAGTGTCATAAATTCTCTAAAAAAATCATTATTCACTAAATTAATTCTAAAAATTCTAAAGTACACACCCTCTTATCATAAAATATATATATTTTTTATTATTTTATTTATTTATTTTTTTGGAAAATATCTCGACTCGAAAATCTGAGCCCGAGATATAACTTTTATTATATATATTATAATATATTACAATTACGTATATTCTATATGTGTATAAAATAAAAACATATATATAAGACATTGGAGATTTAGAAGCTTAATTAGTTAGAAATGTGTATATTATATATATGTGTGTATATATATTATTATTAAAATAAAATAAATAAATAAAAAGAGATATATATAAGTAGGATAGTGGTTTTAGTTAGAAAATTTGTATATGGTCATTATCCTACTTTAATGTATATATAAGATAATATAAGATAAAATAAGGTTGCATACCATTTGTGCAGTAAGAATGATCTAATGTGAAAGTAACATTATACTACTAGACATTTAGTATTAGATTATTTTAGTCATTAATATATATTTTCTTAAATATGAAATTTCTTGATTAGTATATCGGGAAAAACACTTTCGAATTAGATGTCAAATCGTTACAAAATATACAAACCGTGTTTTCAAAAAGGAAATTGTTTTGTTGGATCCAACTATTGAGTCTTCGTTAATATTTTTCCATTTTCCACTTTATCTCTTTAAGATAGACTTCTCACTTTTCATTATCATACAAAAATTGAAAATAACCTTTCACCATAATAATGACACATACTATAAATTTTACAATATAATAATATAAAAAAATGTGTCATTCCTAAAAAATAATATAACAATATTGTAAATTGTTAATATAATAATTATATTATTATATTATTAAAAAAAATCTTAATTCAAAACAAAACAAAGCTTTTCATTGTCTCTGATCTTTTTATTAAAAGAAGAAAATATAAAAAAAAACTACAAATTATAATGGTTAGGAAAATAATTGTAACTTTCTCTAATTGTATAAAAGGACATATTGGTATAAAAAATAATATTATTTTTCTCTAATTGTATATTATTATATTATTAAAAAAAATCTTAATTCAAAACAAAACAAAGCTTTTCATTGTCTCTGATCTTTTTATTAAAAGAAGAAAATATAAAAAAAAACTACAAATTATAATGGTTAGGAAAATAATTGTAACTTTCTCTAATTGTATAAAAGGACATATTGGTATAAAAAATAATATTATTTTTCTCTAATTGTATATTATTATATTATTAAAAAAAATCTTAATTCAAAACAAAACAAAGCTTTTCATTGTCTCTGATCTTTTTATTAAAAGAAGAAAATATAAAAAAAACTGCAAATTATAATGGTTAGGAAAATAATTGTAATTTTCTCTAATTGTATAAAAGGACATATTGGTCATTTTAATTAATTAAAAAAAAGAGAGAGAGAGAGAAAAAGCCAATCTGAACCTTAAACAAATGGAAAATATTTTCGGAGACAAATTAAACTAATCATCAATTAGACTAGCCAGACCTACTTATCAACAATTGACGTTACATGTTTGCGGAAAAAAATAAATAAAATAAAATAAAATAAATGCAGACCTTTTGCGCAATGGAAATTTTCTATGGACCATTGGCCCCAAATGCCCTTTCATTAACCCTACAAAATTAGATAAACCCCAATGAGGTCGTTAATTTTTCTCTCTCATGACACACAATTCGTTAATTAATCAACAATAAGTTGCATTATTATTTTACTCTAGTCCACGCGACTTCAAGTCTTCTTGCCTAATTAATAAAAAATTGAGAACTGCTTTGTGTACTATTACTTATACAACTTCATTTACAATTTCTACACAGTGTATAAATTTTGAAATTCTTGCACAAATATCAAAATATTAGATTTCACAATATAACGTCATGTGTATAGATTTGAAAAAAATCAAAAGTTATACACGTGGTAGAGTAGTACATGAAGATTTATCAATTTAACCCTTATTTTGATTTCCCTCTTTCTTTATTTTTCTGAAAAAATTCTCTCTACTCAATCGAAGTCACATATTTTTAAAGCTTACATCTCTTTGATCACTTCTCACAGATGATTTCTACAAAGAATAAACTCATACTGGCCACTAATATCGACGCTAATTAAGAATATGGGTTAAAATTTACATGCTAATAATAGAAGTAGAAAAATTTGATGTAGATTGCCTTGCTAGTGTTGGACAATTTTATGTTAAAACAGAAATAAAATGAGTATAGAGATTTTGTATAATACATGTTGGGTTTATTACGTAATATATATGTGGTTAATTTATTGATTTGTAATTTGAAAAAGAAGTATAGAATGCTAACAATGACACATATTATAAGTTTTACAATATAATAATATAATAACATATTATAAGTGACTTAATCTGGAAATCATTTTTTGGATGGCAATGTCATTAGTTGTTATAGTGGTACTAGAGGTGTGGTTTACGGTTAACCAATAAAATATTAATATTATGTCCGTCTATTACCACATGCTATGTTCTGCCATCTTATCCGCCTAATGGTATTAATTATTGAAGAACTTATATTGAGTTTCTTATACGTCCGCAATTGGTATCAACTCCCAAAAGTCCCAAAGTCATATTTATCGCTTCATTTTTCATTTTCAATTTAGTACATTGTATCATTTATACGTCCATTTTCCCTTTTTTTTTGTGGAATAGAACTTATTCATTTTGTGATCCGAAAGTACATCAGAGATCAATGTGGGGATTCCCGACCCACTCAATGGAGTCTAACAAAGAACTAGTTGCCCTCACTAGACGATGAACTATTTAATTCACAAATCTCCAATACACGAGAATGAAATATCATTTATCATCTCCTTACAAATCTTTCAACAATCCCCAATTTTAACTAAACCAAAATGCGACAAGTTTGGGGAAGGCTGGTAAGAGCATCATAGACCAACATAGCATCCATTTCAATAACAAAGTTGCTCCAATAAAAGCTCCTTGATCTAGTTGAGCGCTTTGCGCACACTTATAGCTTCCGGTAGTTTGGGCTCAAATATGCCTTCAACCGTAACTATTTTTCCCTGAGTAAAGGACGCCATTTCATCTCGAATAACAATTCCACACCCCATACATGAGATCAACAAATATGGCTGCATCAACATTTATCTTGAGCATGCCTCTATCTGTCTCCTCCACTTATGCAGATTCGTACCTTGAGCATTAGAGTTAGTCCTTGTCGAGATGGTTTTTTGTCCCTTATCCATTGTTGCAAGAAAAGCTTTGCGCTAAGACTCATATTGTCTAATGTCATCCTAATTGTTGCTTAACCCTTGGTCAAGAGTTCGACTCCCCATCCCCACACTCCCTTTGCAATATAATTAAAAAAAAAAAAAAAAAGAAGCCTTCACGCTAGAGTCAACCTTCCTCATCATAAAAGCTTTTGCATTCCACACAGCCTTATTGCGGTTGTTCCAAAGTGTCCAACAAATCATAGCAGCAATCTCTCAGTCAGCTCGACCAATCATCCCCGATAAGTGGGAAGTCCAATCCTTGAAATTATTTGCTCTACTCCTAGCTGTATAATGTCCTTTAGGCTCGCCACTAGGGAAAATTCGGTCACTTTCATTTCTAAGTCACTCAATGGGATTTGCAAAGCCTCTATCTCCTTCATTGAACATGTCTTGAAGGGTTTCTGAGTTCCAATGCTTAAGATCCACTCTCAATGGTTGATTAACTATCATTGCATCTCCATATAGGATCATAAGAGAAATGAGTCAATGGCATACCCATTATCATTGCATCTCCATCTAGGATCATAAGAGAAATGACATACCCATTTTGAGCATCCAGTAACCATGGATCATACCAAACCCGTATGCCCTTTGACTACCCAAAATCGAATAACTTGTTTAAAAAAAGAGTTGTGTTATTTGAACAAAAACGCGCACAAAAATTCTAACAAAACTGACACGTGGTAGAAGTATAACTTGGGTTATGTCCAAATTTTGTATGCTCCTCCAAGTATAACTTGGGTTATCTCCAAATTTTGCTTTAAGAAATTATGTATACGGTAAACGTTCCATCTTCTTAAGCATATAATAATAGCAATTTTGTTTATGTCCAAGACTCATATGATCTAATAGTATCCTACTTAGCTCCAAAACCCTTAAAAGTTCAATTCCCCTCCCTTTATAATCTTCTTGTAATATCTTTAAAAAAAAAAAAAAAGCAAAACAAAAAGTAGTTAGCTTCAATTATATTTTCATGTTGGTGTTAACCATTTGCTAAGCTCTCTTAGTACCTATTGAGGTATACTGTAATATCCCAAATCTAGTAATACTAAACTTAGAAATATTAACCATCATATAACTTTAAAAATGCGGAATAATAGATCTTTTTCGTTTGTTTGGAAAATTCTATAAAAATTTCGATAGAATCTCTCCTATAAATGAGACAGCCCACCTATAGGAGAAACTGAAACAACAACATAAATTCAACAAACAATGACCAACAACTATCGGATCCTCTGTTAACTCATTCTCAACTCTTTCACAATTAAACATAAAGGAAATTCAAAGTTTACATTGTTAGAAAACTAGTAAATTCAAATTCAAAATGAATAACAAGTAATCTCTCAAAAACACGTAGAGTATACCAAACTCTACTAAAAGTGGGATAACTGATAAGAGAACAAAATAATTCAGTTCAGAGTTTAAAACAAGTCCTTCTATAGCTAGACAAGCTAGAAGAGTATTATCTTGTGACTGAGTCCTCTACCAAGTGAACCTCCCGTGCCATCTAAATCTCATTACCTATAAAGTAGGGAAAATATGGGGTGAGCTAACGCCCAGTAAACAAACTCCATATACATGAGATATGCTCATGATATGCAGTACATTAACTTTCGAAAAATATGTATCCCGTTGTACTTAAACATTTAAGAATCGTTCTTTTTCTTGGAAAACTTTCAATTTCCATTCTAGAAACTTCATTTTTATCGTGAGCTCACTTGATGTATCATCTAACCAATCAAAATGCAGTGGGTCATTCTTATTTGGAACCAGATTCAACTCTACCGGTAGTACCACCGAAGCGGTAAACATTTCATTCAATACCACAAAAGCAGTAACATTACTTTTAACACCACCGAAGTGACAATATTCGTTCAATACCGCCCAAGGCGACAAGGTCGGGTACGCCGGTCCCCCGCGCCCCATTTCCCACTCATATTCTTTTATGATATAGAGATACATCCATTCCTTTTCTTTTTCAAAACTTTGGGATACATAATTTTATAAATACTTTCAACCTTCATAGCAGAACATTCATCTTTTGAAATCATGACCATGCATGTTACATGATGAAATGACATGATATGACATGAATAGGCATATATCCAACAATGTAAGCATCATTCCATAACTTTCACATTTAACAATTAATCATTTATCGACAAGCTAACAATTTAGCACATTACCTATACGTCATCCTTCAACATATAATGGACTCAAGGGTGGATTTTACTTACCCCAAGTCTTTAAGATATTTACTTTTAGCGAATGAAAGGCCTTTAACTGCTTTCAAGATCAATGTGCCATGAATCCTAGTATAATCATTTAAAAAGCGAGACACAAAGTTCTCATATAATTCATTTGACTTAAAAATCCATGTAATGATTACATCTTAGCTCATATTCAAGTAAGTAAGATTTAGCTCTCATAAGCAAATAGTATTGTCATGCCTTAATTTACAATTTCACATACTTGCTTACAATCTCATACTTTAATTTCACATGCCAAATTATTCTTAAATTTAAGCTATTGTTGAGACACAACTACTTTTCATCCCCTTCATTCATTGCATAAATGGTTTCATCTAGGCATTTTATCAAACACTTTATTTGCATAAAGAAAATTAACTCATCCTTTTATCTTTCAATATGCATCTAAGTTCCAAACCTTAAATACTATCCCACAAAAGGTTTATCACACACAAAAGAGCTCGTAAAAGTAACATTTGATATGCCAAACTTATTCACGGGTATAACTGGCAGATTGTACAAAAAGTACCATAAAAACTTCTATAGACCTCTAAATGATGTCGTTCTAATTTTAAACGAAAGATAACTCATAGAAGATCGTTTTCCAATTTGAATCACCCAAAAACACGCTGTCTACTATGAGTTATGACAGTTCAAATTTGGAAGGCAGAACTTAAAACACCATGCCAAATTCATTTAAGCTTTTCTTCAAACATATAATATTTACATCCAATATATTACCCCTTTACTCATCTAACAACATTCATTTGGACATAAAACATAACATAAAATAAACTTTATGCATTTGTATCTAGCTAGTTTCTTGAATTATTTCTCAAATGATACAAGATACCTATGAACTAGACACTAATATTGAAGGGTAAATGAAAATATTCATTACTTACTTTAGATTGGGAGAGAGAGCTAATTGAAGAATATGGATGAATCAATCTTTATGAATGAGAATGGAGGCTAGGGTTAAGAATGAGCTTAAACGGGTTTTTGGCTAAACTTTTGATTTTGAACAATATAGTCCCCCAATGATAGTCTTGTTTAATTAACTCCAAATCTAGTTTATTTCTCTCCAAATCCCTCCTAAAATGACAATGCAATTAAATACATAGTTAACAATGTGCATAAATATATACTCAAAAACACAATTGCACATAAATATGATTTATTTTAGACACATTGATGATTACAGCTTCTAAGTCCTTCCACTGCAAAATCATAGAAAGTAAAATTCATTAACAATGATAAACATAATCAAAATAATAAATTTTGACAACGTATTAAAATTAAATAAACTCACGTGATGAGGAAAAGTAAGCACGGCGTTACATATACATATGATAAGCACGGCGTTACATATACACATGATAAGACTTGCTAGATCCTTAAGTAAGAGAGAAGGATCACCCTAGTGCTATAAATATAGTACCATATGGTGCTATACGACTATATGAATAGCATTGAGCCACGTAGATGAAGGTAATGGAATGAGAATTTAGAGCTTTTTGATTCTCATTATTCTCTCAAATTATAATTTTAATTATCACTGATTTAACCTTATTAATTTGATAACTATTCAATTATAATCACACATTTCAAACAATTTTACATTATTAATCCACATTATATCTCTCTCCTCAGTATAATTTCCACAAAATTTGCAAATAATGAGAATCAAACAAGCTCTTATGTATTTAGTTTAACATAGTTAAATATGATAAGTTCCAACAGTGAGAATTATTGACTTTTCAAAGACAGTTTCTTGGAAAGAAAAAAATCTACCAACAAATATCTAAAAAAGAAAAAGAAAGAATATGAAAATAGAAGTATGGAATATGAAAAATTTTTAGCACTTTTCACACTATATAGATGCACGCCCCTCTGAGCGTGGATCCATATAAGTCACATGGAATGAAGTGCCATAAAACTTTTACGGCTCGGCTAGTCAGGCAGGGTTCACACTCAGCTCGCTGAGAGGAAAATCTATTGCACTCGGGCTTAGGCTCGCATAGTCGCATTTTTGCATGCCGAGCCCGAGTCAGCTCGCAAGCAGTTAATTATGAGCTCCTCAAAAGCCTGTTCTCTCTCGAACTCGCCTTCTAGGTTCAGGCAAGCATGAGCTGAGCAAAGCTCAGCGGATATGACTCGCCGAGCTTTCTGCTCACGAGCCTTTTTGTCAACCCTACTATAGAGTGTCATCATAGATGAAGTCACGAAAATCATTTCTCGTTTTTATTCCTCTTCCATTCCAATTTTCATATCTCATCATCAATTCCAATCTAGCCAAGATCCACAAAACAACAAGCTAGTCCCAAGTTCGGACTTGGCCATAGGCATAGCATGCCTTTGCTTAGGGCCCAAAAATTTGGGAGCCCAATTTCATGGAATTCTTTTTTTTTTTTTTTTTAAGTTCTTGCTACCCAAATTAGTGAAACACCAAATCCCAGCCCTAAAATTCTGAAATTTGAAGTTGTACTGCTTCAACGCTTTGTCTTCTTGAGTTCGTTCCTTTAGCTTTCCAAGTTCTAATGTCAGTCATGTTCGTTTTCTCATTCAAATTTGGAGTTGACATCTAGTATTAGATTATTTTCAACAACAATACACTATTTTCAAATAAAATGTTTCCTATCCCAAATGCCACATGTATTGGTGTAGAATCCACCAAAGACCCCAAAGGTGAGCTTGTTCTTTGGAGCGTTGTTATTAAAAAAAAATTCTGTCAAATCAATATCAACAATATATTTTCTATAAAAAACTAGTGTTATACCCGTGCGATGTATGGGCATAAATAACTAACAAAATAAAATAGGTTGATGTAATAGAACTTTATTGAGAAGGTAAAAATAATAACAGCAACAATAATTAGTTTAGCATCAACAGCATCAATAATTAGTTTAACATCAATAGTTAATTAATTCTACTAATTTATTTGTGTTGTGATGCTTTTATATTGATTTATTGATTTTGTATTTCACATTATGTAAATTTGTATATTAATAATGTTACTAAATGAATAATAATGGTTTGCAAAAAAAAAAAGGTAAATGAATAATCGTTCGTAGAGAAATATATCTACATTCATACAAAAAACTAAGTTCGTCAACAATAATTTTTATGGTAAAAGATAACTCAAAATTTTTAACTAAAGTTACTTAATATTGTAAATGAAACATTAACTATATGCCACTATTTATGATATATGCCATTACATATATTAACAACACTTACAAACAATTTTATGTTTAGTTATTTTGATATTTTCTATTTTTAGAAAACTTTCATTTCCGGATATGACTAAACACATTAAAATAGAAGATACTATAATAATGTACAAAGTAACACTAAAAAATTAGAATAATAATTCACTTCAATTAAATAATTACAAATTCTGAAAAACTTCTTTATACACGACATTAGTTGTTTTATTAGTTAACTTTCCATCCTTGTCACATATAAGCATCTTCAATCCTTCATGGTTTGTAACTCTTGACACACCCACATAAAACTGTCCATGAGTGAACACTTCTTTTTTAAGAAAGATCCCGACATGAGAAAGACTTTGTCCTTGGCTCTTGTTGATACTCATAGCATATGAAACAGACACTGGAAATTGTCTTCTTTGAAATTTAAAAGGTAATCTCACGTCTGAAGGAGTCAACGACATCCTTGCAACAAATGTTTTTTCCCTCGCATTACTTCCTGAGAGAATTTTAACTTCTAGAACATGATCCTCAAGTCGAGTAATGATCAATCTCGTCCCATTGCACAAACTAGCTGTTGGATCAATATTTCTTAACAACATTATGGGAAAGCCAATCTTTAGCGTCAATGAATGGCGAGGCACACCTAAACATCTGATGCCGTTGAGGAATTCAGTAGTGTGGATCTCTTGGAAAAATCCTGTTCTATTCTCAGACTTACACAAACTATCCGAACTAAAATATGTCCTTTCCTCACCGGGATGCATTGAAACCATGCGTTCATTTACAGTTTGTACTACATCTAGAGTTGGAGCAAGTATAACCCTTCCTTGCAAGTATGACATATCATTGTAATTAGCTAAAAAAAAAGGTATTTACTGTCAACAATCGATTGTACTGGATCATCTAATGCATCTACCAGGAACTCTGTCGGGACTTCTACTATTGCATGGCCATCATTATCAATCCCCACTGTTCCATCTCCTATACTCAATATCCAATTTGAAAACTCCTTCAAAGCAACTAAAGAATTATCGTCACCATGACTTTGGAGTCTCATATTTTTAGTCAACTTTAGAACTTTACAATGCGTCCATAATGGTGTGGCATTAATTGTCGCATGAACAATATTTTGTCTATTCCCATTCGGAATAACTGGAAGAATCTGACGGAAATCACCACCAAATACAATAGTCTTGCCCCCAAATGGTTGATCAGAAAGTGAAGAATCTTCAACCTTCATTGTATCCCGTAAAGTTCTGTCAAGAGCTTCAAAACAATACCTATGCATCATAGGTGCCTCATCCCAAATAATAAGCTTAGTTTTGATTATAAGCTCTACAAGTGGACTACCCTGACTAATATTACAAGTTGAGTCCTCATTCGAGTTGAGTGGAAAGGCAAATCTTGAATGAGCTGTTCAACCACAGGTAATAAAAGCGATGCAATACCACTTGATGCAACATTCAAGACTATCTCACCCTTCAAATCGAACAGCTGCTGAAAGTGTGTTCCAAATACATGTTTTCCCAGTTCCTCCACAACCATATAAGAAATAGACACCACTATGACTAGATGTAACAGATTCCATAATGGTACATAATGGTACTATAAACAACCTTCTGTTCATCTGTTAACATTTGCACAAGTCTTTTATGTTCTACCGCTAGGGTTTTTTATCATAATTTAACTCATCATATATAAGCCTATTTTCTGAAATTGAGGCATCACAATGATCAGGATATGGCATGGTCGGATAATCATGTAAACTTTTGCATCTGCTCCGAAAAACTTTCTCAATCTCTAAAAGGGTGAAATTTTGAATTTCCTCGGCCGTCATTTGCAATTCTAATTATGAAAAAAATATAATAGGAAATTATCAATGATAAGTTAAAAATAAATCAATAAATAAAATTTAAATATAATAACTAAGGATAAATTATACAAGTGATATTTATAAATTAATAAAAAAACCATAATATTAAATAAAAAGTGTAAATATTATGAAAAACTACATAAATAGTCAATGACAAAAGTACCTTCATCAATTAAGATTCGTCTGCTCATGTATAAAATATCATCAAACATATAATTCCAGCAAGCCTCCCAAACAACTTTAGGCCTCGACATAGAGTCAGAAGTAAGTAAGGTAACGAAAAGTCTCCTCAAAGAATTTGCGGATCCCCATTGACTTGCTTCAGTGATACCATCTATATATTCTTTATCATCCTCCAACAAACCACGTGCAAAGCAAGCATCTCTGAAAGTATTATATTGCACATCGTTGAAATGCCTAATCTCCTCAAAACACGTCGGCCCTCGAACTACATTCAACAAAGTACGCAGGTAATACATTTCTCCTTGACTAGGTGGAACATAAAAAATACGACCAATGGAGAGACCATGCTGTCTTGGTGCCCACTTTTTTTCATGGGCGTTCCACACAAATTTGGTAGGGAATTCTGCATATGTCAACTTTCTAGCTTCACTGTATACCTTGTTCGCTTTCATCCATGCAGTGAACATGGTATCACGAACCGTGTTACGATTCACAACATCATCAATGGCTTCATTTCCTCGAAAATATACTGTATGTTCACCAGGAAGGTGAAATGATAAACGTTCAACTGCAAGATCTCTATAATGTATATCATAGCGAACAAACGCCAAGTAGTTTCATAAGGTGACATGTATCTACAATCTAAGTACTGTTTTATCTCATCTACTTTTTCCGTAGTACTATCACCCCCGACGGTTTAATAAAATGTTGCAGTCATCAGGTCATGTCTTTTATTAACATATTTAAACAAATATTTAATCGATCTAGACTGATTGACCACTCAACATTAATATAAGCCCCATAATTCATAAGAAGATAACGATTATGGGGTACGACAAATCTATCATCGAGCTCATTTCCCTTTTTATTTACAGTCCTACCATTATCATGGAGCATATAAACTGGATATCCATAATCGCCAACAACTGTAGATTCAGTGAACTTTTTAGGATATCGCTTAGTACATCGACCACCAGACATACATGGAGAGTCAGGTCTCATTGATCCACATGGTCCGTGGATCATAAGATCTTTAACTGCAGCATAGTAATCCGGGTGCTCCTGCTGATCAGGAATTTCAGCTGAAATTATACTATCAATGCGTTCTGCAGTCGGGTGCAATCCATCTTGATTCAAAGAAAGCAAGATATGTGCATGTGGAAGACCTTGCTTCTGAAAGTCAATTGTATATAAAGCTGAAAATCAATAAAAGATATTTAAAATTAAAAATATATAAATAAAGATTAAAACCAGAATAAACTTTATGTTAAAATAGTACATTAAAAATATATTCATATGAAAGTCATTAAATCTAGGAAATACCTGCTTTAATGGGGCCGAATATCTTATTATATCGAATATCGCTCATAAGTTGATCAAGTTTATTCTTAAACACCCTGGACAATATATCAGCTCGATCTTCCGACCTTAATCCTCTTGCCTCAAGAAACCGAACAACTTCTGGCCATTTTGGGTTACAAGTGAATATAATGAACATATTAGGCTACCCAACCCTCTACATATAGCCATTACGTCTTGATAATTTTGGATCATATGTCTGGCATTTCCAGTATATGAAGATGGCAGGTATATCCTCTTTCTATGAGATGAAGGATCTGTGTCACCACACAACAATGCGTCAGATAATCCACGATAGATATCACATCTCAATTCCTTTTGATGGGTTCTTACATACACCAGACGTGCAGTCTCAACCATTGTATATGCATCAGCCAAAAACTGCTGAAATAATCTTTTAGAGTACAAAAAATGTGGTGATTCAGTTTCTCTTTCCTGTAAATGATATGCAAAATACTCTCGAATAGACACATATTTACGTCTACCGGAAGATGTCGAACTTGAACCAACCAATAAAATGTCATCCCTGTAGCTATCTTGGTCGTACAAGTAAAGTAATGGATATTGTAACCCTAAGTACGAAGGATGGCATTCATTAATTTGTTGCAAATCGCATGTTCACGTCTCAACGATAATGTCTCTATCCCCAACAATTGTTTCAAAATCACCCACGATCAACAATGCAACATCATTCTTTTCTGGAAGCCTATAACAACCACCATCATTCTTTCGATCTCTTAGTAATCTGAGCCTAACATTATCAGTTTGCTTCTCACGTATAGTCTCACGAACCATCCGAAATGACTTTACTAATGTATTATACTGATCCAACATGCTTTTTAAAATAGCAACAACTTCTTCATGCAACCTACATTCCTTTGAATTCTTCCTGAATAACATAATAACTATGAGAATTTTAAGCAAATAAAATATTATTTGTTAATATTATATGTTCACATAAATAACTCATACCTTACAACAGAAATTCTATTTTCCACCTCATTTTCAGTATCATAAACATGCAACTGAGCAAACTTGAGTGGTTTTCCTTCAACCGGCAACAAACTCCCAAGTAAGTGATAATTTTGACCATGCAATCTGAATATCGGCAGTGAGGTCCCCTTGTTAATACTTTCATCAAGCGTCCCTCCCAATGAAGTAAAGGAGAACATCATATTATATGACCTGATGTTATCATTAAAATGTTTGCTTCTCTCATGGTTACCAGACAATAGGTCTTTGAAGATTCGCGGTGGTTCTTCCATTGGCGGGAGTTTAATTTTACCATGCATGCAACATTGTGAAAATTTAGGGGACCAACATGTTATATAGCGTTTTTCTGTCCTCTCGGCAAACCAGAAAATAGCTTTACAAATTTGGCATTTATAGGTGGGATCACCTAAATCATCATATTCTGTTCATAAAAGAAAAAAATATAAATTATTTATCCACATGAAACATATATATCAAACACGCACACAAAATAGTCATACAATAATTATGTCAATCGTATCTAAAATTAAGCATGGCGGTCCAAATAGAAATAAATTCCAATATAAAAAAGATGAACGATTCCATTTTAAGAATAAATACGATAAATCCAATCTTAAATTGCAAATATATATATATATATATTATTCAGCAAAAGCAATATTATAAGTAGAAGTTAATTAAATTATTAAAATAAATGTTATAAATGGACGAATGATTATGTGGAGGTCAATATTAGGCTTATTAGCAGTTGAATCAGTATGTGAAGTATGCAAATACTATTGAAAAACATATTAGTATAAATAGGTTCATTTCTATATTATTATAATATAATTTATAATTTATAATAATATAATAATAAACAACTTGAGATTAAACCATACATTGGGTCAACTAAGAAAATTAAAAGATATAAAATAAAGCCCAAAATTAAAGGCCAGACGTAAAACCACAATCTATAAGGCCGAAAACAGCCCATTTCGTTGAGGGGAAAACATTTAAAATAGATAATAATAACCAAAACCATACATGAAACATTCTGGACACAATATAAAGACAACTCAATTATCATCGCCTCAAAGAACAACGTTCAGCTCACTTCACTTTCACTTTCACTTTCAGCTGCTATTCCCAGTCAAATTCATTTCACCAGAGCTCATAAATTATGACTAAAATTGAACAAAACCAATATAATTGTTAACCCAATCTTAAAATATTTGCACTTTTTAACAACAATTGCATTATTATTCGAAGAAGGGGAGGAAGAACTGCAACGGCAAGAAAGGCCAGGCGACTGAGTTTTTGCTAGATTTCTGCCAGACGACCGAGTTTTTCCGATTTTGATAGGAATAGAAGAAGGAAGAAGGTCTAAAAAAATTGCTTCTCAGTAAGTACAAATATAGATCTGTAGTTTTGTGATTGCTCCAAAATGAGATTATGCTAGTTTGTATACCATTCAAAAAGTTATATATTCGTTCTTGGTTATGAAACAAAATACAGAAGTTATATACAATTAGTCATTGTATACCATTCATATATATTTGTTCTTCGTAATTTTATACTGTTATTTGGCCTTTTATGTTCTATTTAGGTGTGCCTTTTATGTTCTATTTAGGTGTAACTCATTTACACAAAGTATATGAAGGGAACAAATAAAGACATTGAGTTATTTCTGCTGAAAATACTCAGACATAACTTAAAAACTTTTAAATTCCGATTCTATTAAGTTCTCTATTGAAATTAAATGTAAATTTAAGTTCTGTTAATGTGTGTAAATTTGATATGTGATCTTAATAGATCTGGTGCTTAGATGTTCATACCTGGTGTACGTATAATTGTATGAGTCATAAGGTTTTGTAAAGGAGTCTGCATGCTCTAAACTTTCCAAATTGTGAATTAACACAGGAGGCAGATCCACATAGAATGAAGAGAGTCATCCTTGTAGGCTTTTCATTTTTTTTAAGAGAAATATCCCAAGGTAAATATTTCATAATTAGTTAACTATATAAATACCAATAAATTCCTATGTACCATTTAATATTAATTTTTCTTTTACAGGTTATGAATATTTGGTGGGATTAAGCTTTTCAAAACTACAGTATGTTCCCTCTGAGGATCCCCATAAAGTTTGAAGTGAGGTAATTTCCTAATACTAATACTCTTTCTCCTTTGGAACTCATTATATACTTTAGATATACTTACAAATTGTTTAGTATACATTTCTTATGCATTATGTTATATGGAATCTCTGTTATAATTGGAATATATGTTACTGTCTCACGTACCTTTAGAATATTGTCGAGTCTCTTTATTTTTTTTCATTTATTTATTATTGTTATTTTTTTTAAAAAGAAAGTTTCTTTCAATATTATATTTTAAATGCTTAATAATATGCATTATTATTTCGTTTACTTAGAAAATTAATACTCACTTACAATATGTTCATAACCTGATTTACATTATATTTTAACTTGATTTAGTCTGTCTATTATGAATAAGTTTTATATCCTTTATATTATATACTTAAAAACACCAGATAAACCTTGTGATAAAATTTACATATAGAAACTATTATAAACATGATTTCTCATTGAAAGAGAAGCTAAAGACAAAATTTACGCAATTCATATACTAATAGGCCATAGTTGAAAGACTAAAATCTAGGTAACATGGATGATAACATGAAGTTTACATTATTCAATAATAAAACACAGAATACATAGAGACTTGGTGAATTCCATGAACGCTATTTCTTCAAAATTTTCAATTGTAAACTACATATGATTTACCGGTTTCCGGAGCAATATCCCCTGTTGAGGCTGCACGTGAAGTCGAAGCTTGAGTGCTTGTCCTGCCAAATATATGCCGGCCTGAAACTAATTTACGCATTCCGTTACTTGCATTTGGTTGATTGCTAATTTGACTTGAACTTGACCCTTCAATAGACCCAGAATGAATGACTCCTGAATTTATGCATTAATAAAATAAAATCATTACATTTAAACATAGAAAATCATATTGACTTTTAATAAAATAATTACCATTGATACAAAATAACTTAACTTTTTGTTAAATCTGGGTTAGTCAAAATATTATTTCCTTCACTGGAAGTGCAATGAACAGGTTCCAACCTCTGTTGTGCAGATGAAGTTGTTGAAGAAGGAACATCACCTGTATATAATTGAACGGGTGGTTAAAACATGCAAATAAATTTTTCAGGTATGACAGTCCTACTAACTTGTTTCTGCATACCTTTATAACAATCTTACAACACATAAAATTGAAACCAAGGAATATGAAGTTACCGTTGAAATTACGAATGATAACTCGTAAAATAAAAACTAAAGGTGAAATATTGTAAACCACGCATAAATGACCTGCTTGGCTAGGCTGAAATCGTTTTCTTTTCCGTAAATTGCTCGTTTCCATTGACATCAATGTCTGTCAAACTTATAATCTATGGCGTGGTTTTTTCCCCTTCTATCTCGTTTCCATAAAAATTCCTGTGTGTTGATAGCTAACTCAAGTTTTTCTTGAACTCTGAAATGACTTTTGATGGTATGATATGTAAAGTTTAGTTTCAAGGTACGATTTAAATTTTTTAAACTTATAACTGCCCACTAAAAGCCATTTATTGGGTAGTTATTGAATTAAATGAAAAAGTAAGTGGAGGAAACTGTTCCATTAAATTGAAGTATGGGAATGTAAAAAAATAAAATTGGGTTGTTTTAATTGAATATCTAATAAAAAAGAATAGACAAAAGTAATGGTAGCTCTAGTAAGAGAAGATATGAAATGCCTACCGAGCAGCCAGGAATTGAATTTTGACATTTAGAATGATTTCTTCTATTATATGTAATGCACTGTTTGCCCTCCGCTTCAAGGTAAATCTGAAGCTGCTTGAGCATATCTTCATGCAATGGGTGAAACTAATGCTCTGTTGCAAAGTGGTAAAGTAATATATCTTTCAGCTTTGTTAATTTAAGCTTTAAGGTTTTTTTTTTCTCTTTTGCTAGTATTTTTTAGTTGTAAAAGCATTCAATATTAGAAGTTTTTGCTGTTTACCTGAATGCTTGTATTTTGCACTACTCTTTTCTAAAATGGAACATGTTTTGAATAGAGAAACAGCCCTAGCAGCAGCTGCTATTTATGGATCTATGTTTGCTGTAGAAGATAGCACCATCCTAGCATTGTTCCAGGTCTGTCAATAGTCCCTCGTGCTACTTTTAGGTATATCCTATAAGCTAACAAAAGTGTTGGAGATACTGGCAATAAGCTAATAAAATGACTCCACTAAAAACATGATGTAAAAATTAAACATTGATTAATCATTAGCTTTGGTTAAATATAAATTCTAGACAAACATTAGATGTAATGTAATAATTTGGCAAATTAACATTGGGAGAAAGCAGAATGTAAATTTCATATTGTAAAAAGAAACAAACAAACATAAGAAGTTTTGACATTCACATGAAAATACTAACAAAAATAAAAATAAAGTCTTCTTAGATAATTACAATCCCTTTCCCTATTAAGCCCAGAAAATGAAACTTGAGAACTTTAGTCCTTTTCAATTTTGATCTTCTTCCGGAGTGCAATTTCAGTGGACTTTGTTGATGATCTCCCATCTGAAATGCAGCTGCTATTAGTTGCATCTTCTCCTTGCTCAACAAATGGCCTCTTGTCAGGAGTTTTCATTAGGGTCGTTTCTTCATTTTCACTTCTAGAGTCAGTTATCTATATAAGATTAGGGAAATATAATCTAATTTAGTATGCTAAAACATGTAGAAAAGTAAATGCATTGATAACAAATAAGATTAAGCACCTCAATAATCTCTTCCCCCGATTGAGCTAACCATGTAAGGACATCAGATTTCTGTGAATAAAAGCTTATTGGGTTAGAAACTTTGACAGCCTGTAACTTTTATTGTAGTAGTAGTAGGTTGAATAAATTAGGCAAACTGTAAGGGTTAGAATTTATGCACAAATACCTTTGTGAGATGAAAGTTGTCCCTCTTGTACTTTTCAATCAGATTCAAGTCATCGGTTGAATCACACACAAAATACACTGTGTCACCATCATCGAAATTAGATGATCTTAGATTAATCTTAAACATAATCAGCTTATTGACAAGCATCTCAATGTCTACTGGACGTCCAGCTTGTGAAATAGCGTAGTCGCTATTTTTAACTTCGTTGGTACCTTGAGAGGCTGAAATTTCCTGCTAAAATGATTGAGATTAGAAAATATAAATACAAAACATATAATTTAGAAATAATAGGAATTTAAACAGTACCTCTGCGACCCTTTCTCTTAATTCTTGGGCTGTTTTCCTGAACAATGATTCACATGCTTTGTCCCAGAGTATGAATGTTGAGCTTAAATTTCCTACTGTGACATTGACCTTCACCTTGTAACGGGGTATCGAATTGCTTCCCCTTAAGTTGCAGTCCTTGCAAAACTATCCGTTAGGTGAGTAGCTTGTTTTTTTATAACATTGTCAGCAGCCAACATAGCTCCAATCCTTTTCTCTTGCTACACTGGAGACTTGGGCGACAATCCAATAAAAGTCCGGCTAGAAATATTGAAAATGAGTAGATTTATAAGATATGGGACATTGGTAACCCACTAATTGAATTCCACAATGAAACATAAAATGAAAAAGTGAGAAAAAGAAACATTAGAAACTTTTTGGCAATCCAGCTGTTCTATCAATGATAGGACTTGAGAGCCATCTAATTCCTCAGCAAGTGTAATGGCCATTGTTGAGGAATTATGGGTGATAGAATCGGTACCTCCATTTTCTGCATTTAACCTGTTACATTTACATCATTAGTAAACTGTAATGGTTAGAAAATTTTATATAAAATTAAAACAAATACATACTTGGTCACAAATTCTTTTATCTCAGGCACCTGGCTGACAATCAATTGAGTTGCATGGTAACCTGAAGCTAATTCAAGATGATTTGAATAAATTCTTGCACGACATAGTTGAATGATAGCCACAAGTGTTTTTTTTTCGCCACATCAAGATATCTTGCCATGTCTTCGCCATATTTGCCCCATAGTGTGCAGTTGATAAAATTGTTGATGTAAATATGTAGAGTTAGTATGTAATCGTTTGAAAAATGTGTTAAACTATCATAAAGACAGAATTAGCAATAGGTGAATTAAACTTTATATGGTGTATGCTCAGTAATGAAATACTCTAAATCATGCACAAAGATATCCAAGTGTTTTGAAGTTTGTCCGGTATTTGGATTCTTGTGGTCTGTAGCTGTTTTCTGAGAGTAATTCGGCCAATCACATCTAAAGCAAAAATAAACAAATGATTAGTTGCATAGCCTCTAGTAGTAGAATAGAATAAGATAAATTATTCTAACTTACCAAAATGAGCTTCCTCATCTACGTTTGGAATTGCTAATATGTCTGGAATTGATTTAAATTCATACATCTTCTTTGGAAATTTTTTGTCGCCTACTGCTATTACATCAGTCACAGGGGTAAACTGAACTCGATAAGTATGATTTTTCAGTCGTCATTTCCCCGTATTTTCTTGGACTACACAGTTTGTTAGGACATAAACCACTTGTTCACGTAGTAGTCCACAAAACTTGTCAATATATGGTGATTTTATGGTTGCTTGAATACGGTCACCCTAAAAGTAAAAACAGAAAAACAGAATGAGAATCTTGGAGTATATATTACTAACAACCGTTTACAGTAGTCTTTTTTTCAGTGTTAAACATGCTTGTTACAATAATGGAGAAGAAGAAGATACTGTCTACAATGGAATTGTTATAACACTTTTTTTCAGTGTTAGGCGGGAAAAAGAGTTTTCTGTGCAGTATCTTGTTTATCTTTTTCTGTGCAGTCAAAGGAGTTTTCTGCCCAGGTGTTTCAGTGCTCTATTGTTCCAATATTTTTTTACACTCTCTCTTTGCTTACCCAGGATCTGCTCTATTGTTCCAATATATATATTTTTTAAGCTCTCTCTTTGCTTACCCAGGATCGTTCAGGAGGGCGAATGTTGATATTAACGAAAAACAAAAAGAAGTCTGTTTTTCACTGTGCTTGAAGGAAAAAATAAGACAAACCTCCTTGTTGAATAGAATGAGCTCTAAGCTTTGAGGAGTATTTGTATATCTCTTGGTTGGAACTACATATTTTCTTGCTACCTTAGCAGCCAATTTGATCTTGTCGGGTTCAAATCTCTGAATGGTGTTGCTTCAAATGATTCAACATATGCCATTGCATAAAATTTCAAAATGCAGAAATGAGAGTCTGAAAAATGAAAATGCAGAACGTACCAGTGAATGTGTATTTTTATTCTTAAATATAGCAAGAGAAATAAAAGCAGTTATTCCATCAGTGGGCAGTTTCTGGAAGGATACGTGATGATTTACAACTGTTGGAGTAGTGGGTGGTTACCACTACATCCTAAATAAAAAAATTTACAAAATGAAAAATATTAATTGTATATTGGAAAACAGAAAACTCACATGGAAAACGGAAAGTATTCTTAAATTGAAAACATAAGACTAAAAATATTAAAAACTAAAAGATAAAAAAAATATATATATATATATAAAAGATTTCAGTATCTTTTTAAGTGGGAAAAAAATATTGAAATGACTATTCGTTTTCTTATATATAGATATAAATTTTCATACTCTTTAATAATCTTTCTATTACCTTTACGTGAATCTCTAGTCAACAAACTATATATACAAAACTACTGTTGACCCTAATGACTATTCATTTTCTTATATATAGATATAAATTTTCAAACTCCTTAATAATCTATCTATTACCTTTATGTGAATCTCTAGTCAACAAACTGTATATACAAAACTACTGTTGACCCTTGACACGAGGCAGAAGCTAGCTAGTTGGCTGTGTTGTGGCGGCGAAGCAAATTGAACGTGGCTATGAACCGAAGTCATTTTCTGTCCGTTTCCCTTTCGTCCCCTTCTCCACTTTTGCCTACAAGTTTTGGCTCATTTCCATCTGTTTCCGTTTACCATTTCTCTATATATATAAATATAAAAAGAGATCGGTCCATCTCCAATTCCAGTTTATTATCTTTATTATATCTCTGTGAGCTCAGCCCACGCTTCTACATCGCATTCTTCACTAACTGAGATTCCAGAGTCTAGAGGAGCAAGAAACAAAATATTTGTGGGTTTCATTTGGTTTCCTCATGCGACCTTGCATATTCAAATTTGTCCAGTGGCGTCGGGGTTTCAGAAAATTAAGCTCGGTACGCCTTCCTTGCTCTTTTATTCTTCAGTTTCATGATTCACTTGCTACACTAAGTTATTTATACCCTATTTCTAATGTCACGATTACTTTGATTATATATTACTGGGCTTCAATTTGAATTTGTGTATGTTTCTTTCCATGCTTGTGCGGAAAATGATATGGGTTATTTATTTATTAATTTTTGTTTTTTTAGTTTTGGTTGGCGAGTTGGATATACTAATTCTGGGTATTAACATGTTTTGATTGATTGAAGAAACGTGACCTGATAATAATTGCTGTTCTGTCAATTACAAACAAAAGGATGGCATCATGAAGAATTGATTTTTATTGAATGAATGTTATTTGATTATCAAAGTAGGCATCAGAAGCATTTTGATAGTTGTGTATGTGAACAGAAAGAATTTAGTGGGAATAATTTCAGTTGAACAAGTGGGTTCAAATTGTTAAAATAATTTGTCAATGAGGGAACACATTCAAGGATCATACTATATCAATGGCGGACAAGTGATATCACTAAATTTGAAGTCTTTTTATTGATTTTTCTCAGAGTTGGTTCTATGTACTATTTCATCATTACCAGAAGTATCTGGTTTTCCGTTTAAGGTGGTCAAAAGTTAAGAAGTCTGAGATAATTACCATTTGGCTACAAGAAAAACCTGCATTTGATATCTTATACTTTTTCATTTGGAAGCTAACCATTCGCCAAGAAAGCTAGTGATAGTGTAGTCATGCTTGAAAATTCTGCATGCCAAAGGTTTTGATTCAGTAGACAGCCTTTAGATTCCATTAGGATAATTTTTTTATCCATTTCTGTTCAATGTTCGGAGTCAGAAGGGATCAAGAAGCATAAGTTGTAGTTTCCGGTCAATGTAGTTGCAGCACTTCTTTTAGTTTCTTCTTATGGTAAATCCAGTTGCTCTATACAGAAAATTGCAGCTTGCTTGGCTGCAAAAGCCAAATCCTATACAGAAACTTGGGAGTCTGATAATGCTCAACCTTAATAGACTGGGCGTCCCATGCAATCTGTTGTCTTGGATCTACTTGCACTATTTTGACCGTGTTTGGTCTGGCTCTGTTTCTCTGATATGTTTTTCTTTGTTTATGTTTGTGTTTTATTCTGTGTGCTGTTAGTGTAGTTCTTTGTAGGGCAGCTTTTGTCTGTGGAAGGTCTTGGCCTAGTCCCGCTTCCACGTAACTTT